>UXUI01007379.1:340-10529 GCA_900576705.1 Enterobius vermicularis | reverse complement strand
AAAAAAAAAAGAAAAAAGAAAAAAAAGGTGAAATTAGAATATTTATATGAGGCACAACGAAGCGCTGACGCGTTTAAAAAAAAAAAAAAAAAATCGCTTAATTTCTTATTTTCTCCTTTTTTTTTTTTAAAAACTTATGCGCTACTGAAGCACTTGATATTTGCTGCTGAAAGCAGACAAATATCGGGACGGCATGTAAATGATAATAGATGCCTAAAACTAAAATGGAACTTTTTATGAGACCCATAGTAGCGGTTAAGCTTCATTTTTTTTCCAAATAATTTTTATTAATGATAAATTACCCTCTTAGCCAAAACTCATCATTTAAGTCGTTTTTCGATGAAATCACTGCTGACGAATGTTTTCTTTCCATTTTGGTATTATGCTTTCTTAAACTTCAGCACCAGTGACAGGGCGAGGATTTTCAAGATTGATGTATAAGAGATTTAGTAAATCTAAAACTGGAGTTTGAATAGCTGCATCGACCGCTAAACGCAGCAAACGTTGTAGATCAAAAATTATTGTACTTTCACTGGTGAGTGCGGTGCTAAAGTAAGCAGAAAATGAATACGAGTAATAAAACAGTTATCACTGTTTGTTCTATTCAAACTTTCCTGTGATTTATTTAGAATTTCTGTTATTAGAAACGAAATTTTGGAAGCATTTGAGAAATGTATTAAAGCTCTCCACATAAAAAAAGGCCATGCGAAGTTTTTTTGCCATCGACTCCTAGAACACTTTTAGAAGCTGTGCTCTGAATGCAGATTCTGATACAGCAAAGCAGTCGGCTTGAGAATTCAGTTACGACTGTCTAAAAAATTGCCCCGTGGTTAAGGTGTTTTGTAGCGTATAAAGTAACAAATTTTATGTGTTTTGAGCGCGTGGCTTTGAAAACTGTCTAAGTAAACCATAAATGATCGACAACTGTTGTCTTTCTAAAACTCAACCAAGATTTGGTTTTCTAAGAAGAAATTCTAGACGACTAGTGCGGTTTTGTCACTGACTTTGGTTCAATTTTTTTCACAGAAGATTAAGACAACATGCTTATAATAATTTATGGTTTGAGCAATGTTAGAATAAGTATCGTTGGGGTTTATTTGAGCCAAAACACAGCTGGTTGTGCCGGCCAGCCTTGCTTTTTGCGGAAAACATAGCCTAAGTTTGGCCACCACAGCCAACTTAAAGCTGTCAACTTTTCGTTTTGGAAATGAAAAACATGTTTTTGTGTCGATTTTTTTGATTCCAAAATTTTAATAATTCGCCATAAAACACTCAGATCGATCAGACGCTATTTTTCTTTATAAGGAGATAAATTGATTTGGAACCCCTACAGAAGGCTAAACAACAACCCAGATAGTTATAATTCCTCAGCAATCCAGACTGCCCTCTATGGCACCAGCGGCCCCCCCTAAATGACCTCTAAATGCTCTTAATAACAGACACAGTGCCTCTAAACGATGGGGATTATTTTCCTGGCAGTTTTTGATTTATTGTTAGTCCATTTAAAAACATTCACTCTAACTACATTGTACGACTACTAGAACAAGTAGGAGAACAATTATTGCTTTATTTTCTGTTCTTTGTGCATCCTAAATAGTTAAGTAATTTTTTACTTCCTAGAAAAGGTGGAAGAAAGAGTACGAAGAGTAAATATTTTTGATGTATGGTAATTGTTAGTACCAGAATGGATGTTTTAAACGAGGATTTGTCATCGTGTCTTAATTGCTGAATCGACTAAAGAGAATGCTAATCATCCTTTGAAGAAGGATAGGCTGTGGACGTCAAGTGCAATAATATGCAAGAAAAACATTTTAGAGCGTGCATAATGGCAGCTTCAAAGTGATCAATTGATAGAAAGTAGCAAAAGCGCTCTTTGTTTGTGTTAATGGCGAATAAGAGTAGTGCAACATTTCTACATTAAATGAGGGCCTTTTTTGGCTCTTAATAAGTGAGATTTTGAGAGAGGTTCAATTAGAAGTATAAAAAAATTGGTCACAAAAAAACATGACTGATCTCCACCGATCTTGATCAAAAATACGAAATTCAACAAGATTTATCTTCAAGAGCAGCTGGTAGCAACGAGGGTTAGCTCGTCAAACATCTGTCATTTACTGTTTGCAACCTGGGTTAGGTGCCAAGAATAAAACAAAGAAAAAATTGTTTTTACCGACTTTCACAGGCACTAGCTCCTGTTCTTCAGCATTTTTGGTCACTGTTAAGTTGACCGTTATCTGCTGGGCGAATAACAGCAATTTCGTCAACGGAACATACGCTCCCATTACTCAGTGGCCTAACCGATCATTGTCACTATTTCACTACTGTGGTTGTCTTCCCTTATAAATCTGTAAAAGTTCGGAAAGTTCAAAACAATTTTTTCTACGAGAAAACGTTTACGGTATGTGCAAAGTATAAAACCGATTTCTTGAAAGTCAAATTCGTACAACCTTTCACACTCAAAAATATGCTAGCAAACATAAAGTCATAAGTTAATTTGTGTAACAGCTTTGGGATTCCTAAAAGCATTTCTTTGCTGCAATTTAAGTTAAAGATAAGCTTTTGCTTGAAAGAAACAAAACATTTGCTTCCTCACATAAAAAGAAAAGATTTCGGAAACCTTGCATCAGTGTTTAGAAAATGCTATATCAGATTAATGTCCTGGTTTTAAAACTCAAAGTAAAATTTCCTATCTTTCCTAAAAGAAAAAAATTATAAGCCCTTCTATACAGCAAAAGCTTTTTTATTTTATTAAAATAGTATTAGAAGGAGCGCCTAGTTAAATTCTTTGAAACCTGGGCACTAATAAGAAAAAATCAGTTTATTGCTAGCTGAGAATTAAATATTTTTTAACAGAAACCAGAAAGAATTCGGTTTAAAAAATAAATTAATGTTTGGAACAAAAAAGAATAAACAAAAACTTAAAGTCACTTTTTATTAATTGCCGCCATAAACGAGGATTACAGCAGCAATAGTTTTGAGCCAACAAACGATTCCTAGTGCAAACCTTTCTAAATAGTTTTTCGCCATTAGTATTAGTTTTTAAGAGAAGAAATTTCTGAGAATTCTTTCAGATTTGTTTTTTATCAGTTCAACTTCAAAAATGTTACGTTTACAACTCAGACAATTTTTTATTAGTTGAAAAAAAATCCTTGCATCCAAAATTCAGTCTAACATGCAGAACCTGAGGTCGCTTACAGCAAGTACACCATTTGCAGGCTTTTTCTCCACTAAAAAGAATTCGTATAATGCCTATCAATATTGTACGAAGAAAAAATTATTATCCTATTGCGAAAATAACGCGAACTTATAAATAACCCCGACGTTTAACAAGCGGCGAGAAATAATTTTGACTGGAGTATTAATATGATAAGCAATAAGCATGAAAAAAGTCTGCAAGAAAAGAATAATTCTTATTTTTAGAAAATAGCAGACTGAAAAGGCATTGTTAAGATGTAAATAAAGTTTCGGAAAATTTTCAAGCAATTTGATTGAAGATTTTGGTTTTTAAAGTTACGAAGGTATTTACATCGTTTTTTCTTGTTTTTCGTTTAAAATCTCAAGAAAATACTCTATCAAAGTTGCCAAGAAAGGCTCAAATTATGACAAGTCAGAATATGGCAAAACAATCGTAGAGAAAGCTTTGTCGCATTCCATCTGATAAGGGTTTGCGTAAGCGCAGTAACATCACTCAGCAGTAGGTGGTGCAGCAATTTCCAGAAAGAAAAAGGAAAATCTACTTTACTTTCTTTTGAGAAAACGACAAAGTTACATGTAAATTTAGGCCGTAAGTGGTGAAAAGTTAGAATAAGGTCAGTTTTAGGAGAAGATTTTTTCTGAAAAGCACTGAATGAAGCCTTGAAAACGTTGGTTCACCAAGATATAGCTTAAATTTGTAGGGAACTTTTTCCGGCAGCTGTTTGGGCGAACGAGATAATTCTTCATTGTCTTGATAATGTTTTCTACAATAAATTTAGCATCATTGATAAATTACTTGGCATTAAGTAATTTGAAAGTCTGCTCAAAACAATAAATTTTAGACTAACGTTTCAGAATGACAAAAGAAGGAGGTTGTAGTAGGAAGAAACTTTCTTAATTTTTAGAAGATATGAAAAGTAGACATAACAAGTAACATATGATTCGACTCTGGCATACCGAAAGTATTGAAAAATTATTAAACGCGTATCACTTTTTCAAAAAGAAAGCAAAATCGATGAATTTTGCGAAACTTGTCACTTTTTTAATTTCTATGTTTCTTTCTGCTGCCAAAGCTTTGCAGTTACATTCTGTTCGTTTCTTATTTCAACTGCAAAATACGCTACTTAAATAATTGCCGGTAATTTTCAGGCAAATGATTTTGCATGCAAATTGTTACGTTTACGGAAATGACAAATATGTTTAAGCTTTAGAACGACAAGAATTTGAAAAATCTATAATAAAATCTTTCTAAAGTGAATGAGACATGGGAATGAGAGAATTTATGAAAAAGCAATTAAATTCATAAGCCCATAAAAGTGCTATTGTCACCAACAAAAACGCAAAGACATAAAAATTCTTTCTTTTTTGTTTTTTATTTTTATTTTTATTTTTATTTTTATTTTCACTTTTATTTCTATTTTTATTTGTATTTTTTCTTTACCTTTTTCTTTTTACTTTTATTTTTATCTTTACTTTTATCTTTGTTCTTCTCCTTCTTCTTCCTTTTCTTTTTCCTTTTCTTTTTCTTTTTCTTTTTTTTTCTTTTTCTTTTTCCTTTTCTTTTTCTTTTTCTTTCTCTTTCTCTTTCTCTTTCTCTTCCTCTTTTTCTTTTTCTTCTTCTTTTCCTTCTTCTTCTTTTTCTTTTCCTCTTCCTTCTTTTATTTTTTATTTTTATTTTCAATTTTTTTAACAGCAGATTAAAAGTAAAGCTGTAGCCTCAATTTAAACACAATTTAGTAACTTGCTCAGTCCGTAGGCAGTGACTACACCTTTCTAAACGAAGATAAAAGTGGAGTTTTTCAGTGAAGTCCCGAAAAACAAAGAACAAGTTGACAGAAATGAAAGACTCTCTGGCATAAAGGACTTTCACAGTACTTTTTCTAGTCCTTTTTTGGTTCTTCATCACAGTGGTCTGAGTTAGAAAGTTATGGTAACTGGTTAGTAAACGTTACGTTGCCGCACGAAGAAATAGACTTACTTACTCTGCAACCATTATAGCGACGATCCCGCGAGCCTGCACCTATACAAAAATCTTGATTTAAAAAAGTGATTTTCAACTTTATCTCTACGTAACAATTAAAGTTCGTGGTTTTGATACAAGCTAGGTTCAGCTGAAGATAGCGGAAATAATCAATTAAATGTTTTCGCTTAAGTTTCATCCTATACGAAGGAAACCTTGCAGGCAAGCTTAGAAAGTGATTCCAGCACTTTTGGCTAGAGTGGACTACTACGTGGCAGTTTTGTCCGCTAGGGTTTATAATTTGCAAACTTCAAACAAGCAATCTGTCTTGAACACGTCAACAATGTTAATAGTCGAATATAGATGGCAGAAATTCAAGCATTTCTGCTGAATTTATATATATTTGAAATTTAGTGCTTTCAAGTGTGCTTTGTTTCACAAATTAACCTCCTCCCTTGAAAAAGCTTCTAAAGAATATACCAAAGCTAAAACTGATAAAAGGAAACAGCGTACTGTCTAATACTAAATAGTTTCAAGAACGTAGCTGTAGTTTTTGGCTCAAATGCTACTTTGCCTCCAGTTTTGATTCGAAATAGAGCTCGTGAATAGCGAAAATTGTAAGATTTATTGAGACAATGTGAAGTTTAACACCAGTTTTCGCTATTTTAGAAAACTCTGTAATTTCACCACTGGGAATAAGCTTGATATGTCATTTCTTCAAACTAGATTTTGGTGCACTGTTTTCCTGCTTCTGAAACAATCTGACTTCTTTGAAGCACCTATTTAAACAGCAGTAAATCGAACAGATCATTATAATTTACATCTTAATTAATTAAGAGTTATATTTCGCTTTATTAAAAGCAAGAGTCATTTCAAAAGCAGTTTACAGTAGTTCATAAGAACGGCAGTTATATTGAAATCAAAAAACTCATAGTGGTAAAAATCATAAATTACTAAACTAGGGGTTAGGTTTTGTGGCAAGGAGCTAACAAGTTATTGAAAGTAAAGGCGCACAGAATGATTTAAAAATGTTTCTATTTTATAAGCTAAGAGTGTGATTATCAGTGCACCTTTCTGTTTTTAGCACTTATCTTGATTTAAGGATCTCCACTGCATAGTTTCTAAATATTTTAATTGGAATTGATCTCAGATTGCTCCAAACAGTTAAGAAGGTACCAAAAGAATTAATAGAAAGTTGTTATAACTTAAAGCGTGAGAAGGTGTGTGAGAAGGACCTACTCTTCATTTTTTTGGCGAAATGGTGGTTGTTCAATTTGACGAGAACTGAAGTAAGGCGTAACTGTAAAAATGTGCAATAAATTGGAAATGTTCATAAATGTTTTTAGAGATTTTTGAGAATCATATTAACGTAATCCTGTGAAATATGACTCGACTGCTTCAAATCCTGGTTTTGTGTTCTTGAAAAAACTGATGAACTGTGTACAAGTCATTCTTCACACCGCTCGAGTCTACAAGCAAATTTTGTTCGTAGAACTTCTACTATGTCCTGCTGGAGAATAAGATTTGAGAATTTATGATCTGAAGAAGAAAGACATTCCAGGAATTTATGAAAATACCAGTTTTACAAGAGCTACAGTTTAAGTCAATTTTATTAAGAGCTGAGACAGTATAGTGAAATGAAGAGTTTTTCAAATAGAATAAAGTACAGTCATTCTTGCTTCGACGACTACTAAGGTTTAAACAATTAATTTCAATTTAAGTACAAAGTATCATTTTGTAACTTGCGGTATGATCTTCAACGGATGACCATCAACTACTATTTAAGTTAGTCATCTAAAAACGCTTTTGATACTAGGATTTCTCCCGGGGTCAGAAAAAGAAAAACTTTGATGGGACAGTCAGTTCCATAGCGAATACGTCTAGTCAACTTGGAACAGTACTAACCATTGACTGTACAAGATAGCTCCTAATTACAAAATGAAACACAATCAACGTGTCTGCTCATTCAACCAACCAATATTGTTGAAAACCAAAAAAGTTGTTTTTCTAGAACTGGTCCTTAGATTCAAGCAAATATAATTCTTCTAGTATTCTGTACTAACAATTGCTGCAGAATCCTAGTAAACATGTTGAACGAAAAAATTCTTACAGAACCTCTTCAAATATTTGCTGAAGCAAAGCTTATTTTATTATCGCTTTGCTGCTAACCTTCATTATAATTTCTGCTGTGATAGACAACAATAACTTTTTAAAATTATTAGCCAGTATTCAGTTGAGCAACCTTAATTTGTCCGCGTCGTTTACACTGTTGATTATTTTTAAACATGTGCCATATTGATATCAGTAACAAAGTCCTGTGGACAATTTTTCTGTGTAACTTTGAAGGTTCGTTGTGAGCTTTTCTAAAAGTCATGCGAATTGCAAAAAAAAACTGTCAAAAAAACTGTCAAAACGTTTTTAGTACTCTGTTGTAGCGGAAGGAAGTACAGCTGGTGCCAGCTTTACTGAAAAATAAAAATTGTTAAAGGAGAAGAAAAATCAGAATTGACTCATTAATGGTGTCATGTGTCCTGGAGCCGATCTCGACGAGGTTGTAGACAGGAAGGATCTTTTTACGGTATGTAGTTTCCTCATCAAAATCCTTTTGTCTCTGAACGTTATCATCTGTACTACCCGTTAGGAAAATGTAGCTTGGATGAAGAGTCATTCTGTTGAAAGTGAACAAAAGTATAAACATTCTTGTCGCTGCAACAGGTCCCAAAAAAACTTGCATGCGTAAGTCAGGTGGTCTGTACTAAAACACGCTTTTTTCAGAGAAATCAACTTATTGCTTTTACGATGATATTTGCGCTTTTAATGATCGGTTTAGTTTTGGCTTTTGAAATGCTTCTTCCTGTGATCACCAACCCTGAATATCCTTATTACAACGAGAAACTCTCATTCAGCTGGAAACGCTGAGTGGCTCGTAGACTGATGATACTCGCTTACAATTCATTCGCATTCGAAGTCTGTACAGAAGTAGAAACGGCATTAAAAAATTTTATATTTGTTTACCAGAAATAAATCTTTCAGTTCCAGATAGTTCTGGCCTATGCTCATCTACGAGTATTTTGTCTATGCTTATCCTTTCCAATCCATATACATATTTTTCTAGAATATGCCAAATGGCTGGAGAGGTGGAGTTGAGGAGCAGTTTCTTAAATCAAAACAACGTTCTTTGTAAAGATCCCGAATTTAAAATTATACTGTGGAACGAACCACAGTTCATTGTTTTGACCAGCTCTTAGACAAGCTTAAGTAAAAAAGAACTTTGACAGTTTCCAACCACACTCTTCAAATTTCCTTTACGAAGCATGTTTAAAAATTAGAAGTACGCGAAAGCGCATTTCTTTATTGATCTAGCACAAGAAGAAAAGTTAATAATTGTACATCTACACGTACGGTAAAACAAATAGACCCTTTGAAATTAAGCATACACTCAGCAACAGTAAACCATTTCAAACCAATTTAAAAAAAGGCTGGAAAGGGGATTCGCAATTCTCCAACAAGTTCCCTACCTCGACAAAGCTTTTACACGTCTGCTTTATTTTACAGTAATTTGTATACTATTAAAGTAACTCTTAACACCGTCAAGAATAATTAATGAAAAAAATCCATAAGATAAAGGAAGAAACGAAAAATATTACTAAAAGCGATTGTTACGCTTATTTTAAAGTCTCAAGAATTGCTAAATAGCTTTAAAAACCAATAAATCTGTTTAAAATTTTTCTCAAAGAGATAGTTCTTGACAATTTTTAGCGTGCCATTTCTCCCGGCGCGGTGCCTAGATCGTAACAAAACTGAAAATCAAATGCTCAGTATCAGCTGTCAGTATCGCGATCTACAGATTCTTTATTCAGATTTTATCTCAGTCCGCTACATTCCAAATTTGTGCTTCCTGCCTCTAAAATAGTTCCGTTTTTTTCGGTTGTGGCCAGCGAAAGTTTTCACTTTTCCTAAACTCCTCGCTAGAGATAAATAGATTTTATCCCCCTATGAAAGCTAGTAGTCTACAGGAGTTCAAGTGCATCTCGCTTACTTTTTTTTAAGTTTAAGGACATTTTCTATACAAAATATCGAGAATTTGATTGAAATTTGTTAGGTTCATACACCTCAAAAGCTTGTTTTCAGAACGTAGCCCAAGTAGTACATAACTCTTAGACACAGCACCATTTAAGCGATGTGTCATCTGTGCACCGCTGTTTTAGATAAGGGCCTCAAGAAATATGGATATTTGAGAAAAGTCTGGTATATGAAGGGCCAAGCATAGCAGGAAGTTTCTTCCTGAAGATACGAAATTTACTCCTCTTTCCCTCCTTATTTTCTCCTACCTAAGTGTACCACAGCATCTGCCTACAATACGGATGTTGTGACCACTCAAAATTCCTGAAGATTCCTGTACAGACTGAAAGACGACAAAAAATTCCGGTAAGAAACCTCGTTAGTTCTTTCTTTTTTTTAATATGTAGGCGTTTTCAACTCCAATTTGGTGTGAAATATTTGTCGGGGCGAGACACAATTACAGCAACACTGCTGGCTGGCAGTTCAGGCAAGTGTTGGTTTAAGCTCGGGGCGTTTTTAAAATCTTTTCTGTTGTAGTGATCTTAGCGTCATTCCATTTGTCAAATTCTTGGCAACAAGTTGCTTGTTGAATTTTACTGAAATGTGGTTTCTACGTTGAGTTATTAGCCAAAATGTGTTTTTGTAACCAATTTTTTGGTTCACCGGTTTATTTACTGTACAAGAAAATATAACTTTTTCTTGTCCATCTTCCTAAAATTTTTTTTCATTTCAGGATTCTGCCAAGTGTTAACCTGAATTTACAAAATTTTTACGAAAATTAAATCCGTAGTTTTCTTTTCAAAATGCACGTTTTATGATGTGAAGTAGGTTTCAGCTAAATATGGTTAATGTATTTTTACTGTCTAAAACAAAGAAAAAGTTTAAATACAGCGTGAAATAGGGACTATCAAGTACCAGTGTGGCTAAATAAACATTAAGACTTATTTTTACTACATGGATAACAAGTTTCTATTA
>UXUI01007378.1:30826-42743 GCA_900576705.1 Enterobius vermicularis | reverse complement strand
TTTTTTTTTTTTGTTTATATTTATTTTAGAAGTGCAAAAAATTATTCTGTTCTTCTGTTGGGCAATCAAACAACTTCTGCTCTTCTTTCCCTTTCTTTTTTTTTGAAAAATTGTCCATCATTAACTGGTAATGAATATAAAAATTTATTGCAGACGAAAAAAAAATCAAACATTTGATAGTAATTTCAAAGTCATTAAAACAATGGCCAATCAAGCTAAGCTGATGTGCGGAAGTTTTACAAATAATACGAAATCTAATAACAATATAAAAATTAAACGAATAAAACAATAAGGAGATCTTAATGAACTATTTCTAAATAAACTCGTCATCTTCACACCAATTTCCTACTGCCATAACCACTGAACAGCCTCAGTGAATACCATCACTAATTCAAAACTTCCAAATCACTAAAATAAATCGTCCACCTTGTTTTCAGCATTTCTTCTGGCAACCTCTGCTATGCAGAGTAGAGGCTCAAAAATTGAGAAGCAAAAAACACAAAAGAAGAAAAAAGGAGAACTAGTCGAAGGAAGAGTAAAAGAAATAGTAATAAGATTCAGAATGACACATTTGTCAAACCTACTTGTCCATCTATCCAGAAATAAAACAACTGTAAGTGCCAGAAGGTGTTACTGTTTTTCAATTACAGCAATGATTAAAGAATAATATTGTCTCATACAATTTTGCAGTAGGAGAACGACGAAATTTCAAGAGTTGCAGTAATGTATAAATTGTATAAATCAATTAAATAGTTATTCGGCTTTATTGTCGTCCACAACCATGAACAACTTCTGCACAAACACTGTTACCACGTCTGCAAAACACTTCAGCAATAATACCAATACAACAAACACAAATTTTGCACTTTTCATTCGTTCAAAAATTTAGCAAGCAGAATAAACCAGAAAAATATTTTAAACAATTAAAATAAATTCAATATAAATTAAGAAACAAACTTGAAATGCTATCAACAGCTTTTGGCTTCTTCTTCCATGCTACAAAGATAATGTATACAGGTACAGAAGTTAGCATAATGCTAAGTCCAATAACTGAAAAAAATGCTTAGTAGTCCCATTTCAAGCAGAATAATATTCCTGTTGAGAGAAAAAAAGAAGAAAGTAAAAAAATATTAAACCGAAACTTTACAAATAAAAAACTGCTAAGTGAAGTGCTAAACAAAAACTGTGTTGAAAATGATTTCATATTTGTACTTTTGAACACTGTACATCCAAACAACAAAATTCTAAAACCTTGCAAAAATGAAGTCATTTTTATAATGTTTGGGTAAATATATTTGTCTTCGTTTATCTAGACGATACTCAACGACTTCAATAAATTTGTTACTTACGTAACGAAGAAAAACTAAAAGATTGAAAGGGGTTGACACAATTTGTGCGTACCTGTATCTTTTGGTGATCCAAGAATTGGAATAAATACTAAGCAACAACAACCTAGGAAGAAGATGGCTGGGAAGATTAAGTTAACCTAAAAAAAGAAAAAAGTTGTATTCGTTATATGATTCAGTAGCAAAAAGAGAAAGTTGTCTAATCGTGGAACTATTTTTTACAGTCGTTATTGATTCTAGTCCCCTCAAACTGTGTGTAGGATTTTGTATTGTGAACATTATGAAGAAATTTGTTCAAAGTATCAATATTTATGCTTCATTTTTTCGATAAGATTAATGAAAACCGCTCGGTATTCCTTTGAAAAGCTCCGAATGACTATTTGCGGTATTAAAGGGCGCCAAACAAATATTGAAAAAAGAAAAACTATAAATCCATGTTCCAAAACCTTGATAGGCCTTTCTGCATCCGGCATTTTGCGGCGCAGCCAAAACAATGCCGCAGTTGCACATCCAATAGCAAGCCAGTAGACAATGGCTATGCAATTGATAAGGGAAAAGACATTGCCTGAGAGCGAAAGATATGCGACAGAAAGTATGCCCTGAAATAAAATTAGTAATGAAGATTTTCTACATCGAAAAGCGTAGCGAAATGTCTTCATTATCGAAAATGGAAAATCAAACCGTAAATGCAACTGCAGGAATTGGTGTACGAGTCTGTTTATTAATCATGGTGAGCACAAGGGGCATATGACCTTCTCGAGCTCCGACATAGAATAGCCTGCAAACAGCGTCGACAAATTAAAGCGCTCTGATTTTCATAAGTGAATATCAGTGAACGTTATGCTTCTGCACTAGACGAATAAAAAATTAAGTTCATCACCCCCTATAAAACTTGCTGGGTTTCATTTCTTTGCAGCGGCAATAACGTTTTTAACTAAGCCATCAGTCTTCTAGCTGAAAAGACACTAGCGATTTGCACCTACAGATAAAGAATGACGCAAAATGAGGTAGAAAGAGTCTAACCTAGACGACGTAAAAATGACGCCATTAGCGGAACCGACTGTAGAGCAAGCTACAAATATTGGCATTGTAAATGCAAACGGCCCAAACATCTTGTCAGCGAAGCTCTGGAAGTTACTCTAATTTTTTACTCAGCTCAATCCCTCCAAATAAAAAGACAATCTGAACCCAGTTACTCACTAAACTTGAAACCTATGACATTTTGGTTTACAATAAGCATAAACTTACAACAGCTACTGCCGGGCTCGAGAGCATCTCTTCCGGACTGATTACCGTGTACAGAGCAATATTTGTGAGTACATAGATGACAGTACAGGAAACACAAGATATGGCGATCGCATATGGTAAGTTTCTGTAAATTAATGCTATTAGCATAAAACAAAATTCAATGAAAGGTGATGAAGAACAAACCGTTTAGGGTTTTGTAGTTCTTCCACGATAAAGTTTAAATAATTCCAGCCTTGATACGCAAAAAGGCCAGAATAAAAAGCTACTGACGCTGTCGAAATATCAGTCGTTGTGTTTTCGAAAAGATTTTCGAATGAGGCACGGTATTCTGGTTTTCCTGAGATCATAAAAGTTGCTTACTTTTTATTCAAGAAACTGAAAATAGCCTGAGAAAAAAATAATTTTTGGTTAAATTTGTCGACTTCCATCCTGCGGAAACAATTTTTGAAGCGTCTCAGACTACAATGAACAAAATCTTAAAATTATTGGAATCTTTCATTGAAACATGAAGAAACAATTTAATACCGGTAAAAAGAAGTATCATTCCAGTTCCAATAATTAGTAGAAGAGCAAAAATTTTAGCTACTGTAAAAAAGTCCTGCACAAATGTTGCCAGCCGAACGGATATGCAGTTAATCGCCGTTAGTATCACTGTAAAAGAGAATGAGTCAATTTGAAACAGTCCCGCAACTGAGCCCAAATGCTTCCTTTCTTTCTTTCTTTTTATTTTTATTTTTATTTATTTATTTTTTTTTTTTTTTGAAAATAAATGAAAATGATAAATAAAGTCAAACCACCTAATAGAGTAGCAGCGAGTAACGGAGCAGAACCATCAGGGAAGTCGCAATTTGGGAAAAATGGACGTAACATATATATCGCAAAAGTTAAGGCTACGATTGTGCAAGTACAAGGCCTAAATTTAAGAATTCATAAATTCAAAACTCAACTTTCGCAAAGAGTAAAAAAGGACAGATGTTTAAGCGTAAAGAATAGAGCGACTTTAAACGCATGCGAGAACTTACCTAACTACAATAGCTTCAACCCACAAACGCATAAAAGCCAAAAATGGCCCAAATGCTTCCATAATATAGGCGTAATCACCGCCAGATTTCCGAATCAAAGTGCCAAGTTCGGCATAACAGTAAGCTCCAACGCCAGCAAAAATCCCAGAAGCCGTCCATACTATTAGTGACAAACCAACGCTTCCGGCTTCTAAAATTTAACAACGCTTTTTAAACGGTATCATGTTGTACAAATCAGCAGTCTTTTCCAGACTACTTTCCCTCTCCCAGAAGAGTAACGCAGAAAAAACACTTCAAAATTTTCAACTGACTTTCCTGAACTCCAGTAGGCGAAACAAATATTCCAGAACCAATAATACATCCAACAATAATTGAGACACCGTTAAATAAAGTTAATGATTTCGCTAATCCAACGTTATCGTCAGTTAGCGGTTCAGTCACACCAGTATCATCGTCTACCTTCTTTTTATTTTCTGCCATGACGAACACAGTTCGCCGCTACCCCTCCCAACTTTCCTGACTGAAACAAATTAATGAGCAGTATTACACTAAGAAAAAAATTGAAAATAGATAAAATCACTTGAAATTATCGAAAAAATTTATTAAACAAATCTGTCCTCTTTTTTTGCAACTAACTAACTAGATGAGTGGTTACTAAAAGAAAACTGACACATACAGAAGAGCTCTTTCACTCGGAGAAAAGATTACAATAATCGAATATAAATAAATCACAAAAATTTATACGTCATTCAAAACACATTAAGCAGAAAGAGAAAACAGTGCGAAAAGCTACAAAAGTAATTTTTCAGATCCTTAATTCTCGCTTCAAATAATATATATAAAAAAGAAAATTTTATAAGATGCATGTAACTTGAAAGCTCCGTCTTTCCTTCTCCTCCATTCAGCATTCAAATATTTATAAAAATACACACATATGCACACACATAATTTTTTGAATTCACAGGTCTGAAAAAGCAAAAGGAAAGCCATTTTGACAATTCAAATAATTGCTGGCCAAAAAAATTGTTTTTTTTTTTTTTTTTTTAGTACTTATGGTTGCAGTATTACTCTAATGAGCATAAATTTATTTCAAACACTCTCACATAGTTGTTCACGTATCTGACCTTCAATTTTAAATGCGTCTCTAATATTAACTTACAATTTATACATTTTGACATTACAAGAATATTGAAAGTTCAAAATGAAGTAACATGGAACAACATTCACCTTCCGAAAAGTACTTCAGCTTTTTGGCTTCCCTCTGTGCAATACTGTTCTTACACCTGTGAGAAAATGGTCGAAAAAAGCGAGTAGATGAAAAAGAAAAAAGATATTTTGAGTACACTCTTCCGATAAAACAATGAATAAAGTAGCTACAGATCAAACCTTAAGCATTTCAGCAAACAGTCAATAAACAGTTGCTAAAAACCATCCACCGTCTCGGTACCAAATTTTGTTGCTTTCAAGACGACATAATTTTCAATAAGAAAGTTTGCAAAATGAATATATAGGTTTTGATAAAAACTGAATGCTCCTGATAAATCTAGTACGAAGAGAAAAAGCACTTAAAAATCTTTGTTTTATAAAAATCAACTCAACCTTCTGCTGAACTACGAACAGCAAACAAAATTGTTTGATTAGCTCAGATAACACTGGTGAACGACAGTGTAATTAAGAAAAAAGATCACCACATAGAAACAGTACCGATGCACAGTTTCCAAAAAAATATCTATAATTTAATAGTGGTTATCTTTTACTACCACTTTTTACTATTCCTTCTTTTTTCCGCTCGAAATTCAGAAGAATCAAAACTGGAGATTGAGTTATTCCCTGCTAAAGAAAAAAGAGGATCGTCCGCTAATTTCTGTTCTTCCTTTTTCTTTTCTTTTTTACTTCCTTTCGTAAATTTTTAATTGATTTATCACCAGATTGATATCGCCGTTACGCACTTCCCCTTTTTGTTATTCTTCACTCAAAAGAACAATGAGTTTCAAAATTAAGTCATACCTTTGTGTAATTTATGAACGTACTAAAAAACCTGTCAAATTACTGATTCAAAAAAAATTACTTTTTTTCATCAGTAATGCTTTTTACACCAAAGTGCTTCAGACAGATCACATCATTGTCACATTTACAAACAGAGCTTATGGAGGCTGATTTGGCAACTGTTCAACCCAATGCTTCTCATCTACTGCCATCTTTGATAACTGCACTATAAAAACGTCTAAATCCTTTCCAGCAAAATAAATTCCATTTAAAAAAAAAGCCAAAACGTTTGTAAATACAGAAAACCGAAAAAATACCAAAATTTTTCCTGTTACGATAATCACACACTCAAATAAGTTGTCAAAAAGTCGGAACAGATATTTAGTGAACACCATCTATCTAACATTGAGACGTAATTAAGGAAAAAAATACAAAATTTTCTCAATTCATTTGTATCTTTAAATGATACAAAAGTTTCCAAAAGTAGTCGAACGAAAAATGCATGTAACATGTAACGGAAAAAAAAGGGAAAATTCAACTTTATATTTTCAGAACTTCCTCACGCTTTGCATAACTAATAGTAAGAAAAAGTAAAAGCAATTAACCGACTTTGTAACCGCGAATGACAACTATGTATCTTTGGGAACTGAACCATAAACTTTTTCCTTCTACCACATAATTTCAGCCTATCGGTATAGTTTGACAGAAATAAAGGATAGATCAGAAACAACCACATGTGAAACTGAACAACTGAATTGTTCCAATTCAATAACTGATTCTTAAGGCAGTTCAATAAAACTACACTTAAAATGTTGTATCATTATCGAAGAAAAAAAGAGATTGGAAAAGTTTACATAAGAGTAACATTCCATAAACATTTAGCGGTTACTTGCATAAACAGGTGTTATATCTGAGCGAATACAGTTGTAAAACTGTTAAGTGATACATACAAACTCAAAATGTTTCATTATAAGAAGTAAATAAAGTGCACAAATAACAAATTACAGTTAGTGCACAAATAAGCTAACTAATCAAAAAATTAGTTTGTACGTTAATGGTCAAATAATTATTGTTAAAAAAGTTTCTTCTTTTCACCTTTGAATATCTTTTAATTTGACTTTGAATAGTAACAGAATATTTGATCAAAAAATAAAAAAAAAAAATCGTCAAAGTTAGCGAAGCGGCAACGAAAAAAAAGTGACAGTAGCAACGCTAATCAGTGCCTTCAGAAGAAATAATGACTAACAGTAATATTAGTATTAATAATAACAATAATAATGATAATAAAAATGACAATGATAATAAAAATAAAAACAAAAGTATTAATGATGATGATAATAATAATAATAATGACAATAATACTAGTAATAAATATTCCACTTAAAAAACTTTTACAGTCCTTAACATTTTTAAAACATTAGCTTTGACTTTTTTGTTGTTGCAATAGTGACAAATCTGCATTCGAATTTTCGTGGTGTCAAAAACTGATACCAAAGCAGAAAAAAGTATAAAGTTCATCCGCCAAATGTGTGATATGGCGAAATAAAGAGCTGAATAAAAACATTTAAACACTTTCATATCCTTCATTTCCTTAGACAAAAAAAAAAAAAACATTTCCCTTTTTCCATCTTTAACTAAAAAAAATAAAATATGATTTTAAACGAAGAAATAACTTTCCAGTCAACAAATATACACTGTAAACCTTAACACTGATTCAAATAGCAAATTTCCTGAAAAAAAAAAAAGATTTGTGGTAAAACAAGAAAAAAAATGGATGAGGATGCACAAATTTTGGGTAAATAGAACAGCGGCTTCGTTCAATAATAAATAAATAGACGAAGAAGTAATAGAAAAACCTTAGAAGAAAGGAAGTTGTGAAGAATTAGACAGAAAAAAAAATCGAAACATTTTTACACTTCATTTTTTTTCAAATATTTGATTTGTGCTGAAGAGCAGAAATTCATGAAGCAAAAAAAAAAAAAAAAAGACTAAAACTAAAAATTAAAATTAAACAGAGAATATTTTAATGAGGAAAAACTATGTTTTGAACTTCACTTAATTGTTGGCAGACATAAAAACTTCAATTGACCGAATGAATAGATGTCTTCAGTTTGCCAAAACTTCTTAGTTATACTGCTATTTTTAGCATATTTATTTGTATTGATCTATTAGATTGCGACTTAAGATAGGAAATTTTTCGCAATTATTAGTGCGGCGCCTCTGAAAACTGTATCCGTCAACAGACAAAAAAAAAAAAAAAAATGCTTCTTACAGTATCGTTATATTCCTGGAAAAAAAGTGAACAAACAAAAGCTTTTCTGTGGTGCAAGCGAAGTTGTAGGAAATAAATGCAGATAAAGACCAAAGAAAAAAATTTGTCAGCAGAACAGATCGTTAAGCTCAATAGAAGTTTGGAGTTGTTGAAGTACAGAAAACTAAAACCGCAGTTACTTAGGCGCCCAAACATAATGATAATTGCCTGTCGTTGTCTTTTCTTTTCTTCTCCGTATGCTGCAAATTATCATAAAAACGACAATTGAACGTCGCCAAATTCGTATGCGTAAATAAGAAAAAACAAAATTAAAAAAAAGACTTTTTCAAATTTTACATATTCATTTCTTTCTTCAATTTTTCTCTTCTTTATTCTCTTCTATAGGTCAATTAAATAATGGTGAAGATGCTAAAAAGATTTGTAAACGTCAAAGAAGTGCTACTTAATTAACTGTGCCCAGGTTAAGTTCATCGAACTTATAGCAACGACTAATGCGCCGATACATCAATAAATTGTGCAGTTTACTCAGCTTAATAAACAACGAGCAACACACCAAATAAAAGCCGAAAACAAAAAATTTTTCTTATTATGGCAAAAAGAGAAAAATAAAGAATGAAGAAAAGTTAAAAAACAAAGCTTACAATTGAATGAACAAGCACTTTGTCAAAAAAGATGAAAAACCAAAGATGATAACCGATAACAATCAGCATTTTTCCTTAAGCAGCAGTTTTTCTACCTCTTAAGGAAAAAAAACTGCTACAGCTCATTGCTTTCTAAGCATAAATAGCAAACATATAACAAATGTTTTAGTAAAATTATTTGCAAAAAGAAAATGTAGGAAAAAAGAGAAAAGTAAACCAAAGAATATGGCAGTCGTTTTGATATCATAATAATTTTAAAGAGTTATTAAAAAAAATAATGTGTCAGCCTATGTTTCAGCTGTTCACAGCTTTAACTGTTTCAACATTCAAATTTAATTATTTGCTTGATAAATCAAGTCTAACCGCTGAAAATAGCGATCAGTTCTATCTTAAGCTAACGGTAACCTGGCTTTGATGTCTACTATATCATTCATTTTATTTAATAGTATAAATAGAAAACAGTAATTGTCAGAAAGATCACTTAATCTAAATCTCACTTATCAAGATAAACAACTCTTAATTTACGAATTTTTAAGAAAAAAAAGCTGAAGAATATTATTTGCAGAAAAAGTCTAGAAAGCAAAAAAAAAAACAGACATATATATACAAGAAAAGAAATTTTTTGCTACAATTTTAATAAACAAAAGCTAGGAAAAAATGATGGTTAACCTTTTCTGTTCTTCTATTTAAGTCTTCTATCAATATAGTAGTCTAAAAGCAAAAGCTTAAAAAAAAATTGAAAAAAATCTTAAAAACTTTTAAATGGTGTATAATTAGTGAAGAAATGAAATGTTAAGCAGTGGAATAAGATATATGTAAATTGGAGTCTTATCTGCATCGACCCTATAACCGTTTAATGCCGTTGTCCCTTTCGAGTTATGAACAACCTCCGAATTTTGTTAGACGGATAATAAATATGTTATCGCCATAATAAAAAATAAGATATTTAGCAAATTCTCTTTATTCTCACCTAAAAAAATTTGCTGAAAAAAAAAGGCTTAACAAGCTGACAACTCTGTTAAATGTCACTTATAAATAAAACCATAAACACATCTAACCATGAACATATAGCTGTCTGATCATTTAAAGAATTTTTGCTGTTCACTTGCCTTCCCTCCATGCTACACTGCCTCTCTGAAACCATTTCTCATCAAAATGTAAAAAAAAAAACTAAAAGAAAAGATTAACAGATACTTTTTAATCTGGAGGAAAAAGACTAGTAGTAGCAAACTATAAGTGGTTTCTTTTTCAAATGCATAACAAGGCGATTCATACAAAAGTAAACTTTTGCAAACACTGACAAAGAAATACTTTCTTGCATTCTTCTTGAAAAGAAGAAAAAAACTGATAAAAAGTAGCTAACTAAGTAAATAAATATAAGACGATAAAAAGTAAGATAAAATAAAATAAACTATAGGTTGACGATTTAATTCTTCTCCAAGATTGTTTCTGCAGAGCGGAATGGCAAAGAGTCAGAAAACAAAACAAAAGCTTATCCAATTTGCGAAACTTCTGCTGTTTGTGTAGCCAAAACGAAATGAACAAGAAGCAATGGTTACTTGACATAAATGATATATAAATATATCTTATCTGGAACGAGGACAAGAACGACCACAGCGAAAACAACAACTACTGCGGTGACTGTCAAAGAAACATCTGAACCTTACCGGCAGTGCGCGAAAAAGAAGTAAGAGAAACCGATAAACACAGTCAATTTTCAGAGGGTTACTGTGAAGCAATACTTTAACAAAGTAAAAAAGTCTATTTTATTAATAACTTTTTTGCACTACTCAATTATAGTGCTCAGAAAAATGAAAAAAGAAAAATGACCGACAGTTCAATTAACACTTATCAAATACCTGTTGAAGCATTTGGCACTTTTGCAGTATATGGATCTCAGGCACGCCGCAGAGCCAGTAAGCCCTATGACTAGTTGAGAGACATTGGTGGGCTGAACAACTAAATTCTCTTCATTTGCAGCTTTTCTCATTGCCGTTGTATTTTAAATAAACAAAATAAAGAAATCTGTTATTCTAAATGTGATAGTGAACTTTAATTTGGTAATTTTTGACCAGGAGCCTCCAGGAAGACTATTGAATAATTAGCTGTTAAAAGCATATAATTCTTGAAACTATAAGATTTTTTGATAAAGCGAAACAGTTATAATTGAATGAAAAAAGTCAACAGAAAAGAAACAAAGAGTGATAGAAGAAGATATAATAAAAGAGCATAGAAAATTGACTTATTTGTTGAAGTTTGAACAAAGAAACCCTTTTGGTCATTTTTTAGACCTACGTTTTACCAGTTCCCTGAATCAAATTCACTAATTTACATATGAGAGTAGTAGAGCTGCTGAAGCAGTCATAAAAAGCTAATTGTTTGTCAATCATTTCTTTTTACTGTTACATATAAGATTTTTTGTCAAATATTTATTTAAAAAAACTATTTTTTTAAAGTAACTAGTTAGAATTGGAAATATTTTACGCAATTTCAAAAGTCCTCTTTACACTTCTGGAATCAAGGAAAATAAACCAGAAAAAATTTTACTACCACGTCAAGTACTTCAGCACTGCAGTGGGAAAAATTGCAGAGATGGGGAAAATTGGTTACCTATCCTAACAACGAGGTACACCCAATTATAGGTTTCACTGATTTTGTGCCAGGTGTAGGCTTCTTTTTTTTTTTTTTGTAGAAGTACTAAAACCATTTCATTGCTAAGAGCACTTAATATGCCAATCAAATATAAAAAAAAAGCTCAAAATGTAATCAAAATTAACTGACACAGAAACAATCAAAAAATAAATAAATAAATAAATAAATAAAGAAAGAAAAACTGGTTCAAACCTTACCTAATTGTCAAATATCATCAACTCAAACACACAACAATCAGTCCATCACAACTTTTCATCCTTTTTTTTTCCTAGAATTTAAAATTTTTTTGCTATATAAAGTCAACTTCTGTTTCAGCGTTCTGTTCCTTGTTCAAAAAAATATATATTTGCTTTTTTGCATTGAACGCTTTTGTTAATGCTTTTGTTTCAAAAAAAAATTTGCCAAATCCATAGAAGATCAATGATGTGGAAAGAAAGGATAGAAGAAGAAATAGATAAATATGTTAGAAAAAGGTCTGAAACAAATCAAAAAAAAGAAAGAAGCAGCAGTAATAATGCATTAAATGAGGTTATCTCTAACTGTTACCGGCCTTTTTTTTTTTCTGTTTCTCATAACAACCAATCTTTTCGTTCCACAAAGCACATTAAAATGCCTTCAACTAAGTTGGTAAATATTGGAAAACAAAATTGTCAAAAAGTAGAGGTTAAAATTGAAATTTCTGTTTATTTTTTATTTTTTTTTTTGTCACAATACTTTCTTGAGCACTTAATGAGCAGTTTTTCTAGCTGA
>UXUI01007377.1:27974-52626 GCA_900576705.1 Enterobius vermicularis | reverse complement strand
AAAAAAAAAAAAAAAAAAAAAAAAAAAAAAAGAAGAAACACAGAACTTGTATATCTAAGACAGAATAAAAATTACAATCAATAGGAGATAATAGTGAAACTATTCCGATGACGTAAAATTCATCCGAATTATTCATTTGACGTAATCCTTCGAAAAAAAAAAAGCAAGAACAAAAGTGAAAACTAAACAAAACAAAAACAAATAAACAGATCATTAAAATTCCTTTATCTCACCTTTAAAAAATAAGAACAAGATAAATTTCAAGAAAACAATGAAGTAAACAAACTCACAAATTTTTCAGAAACCTGACCAAGGCTGAATAAAACTTTCATTTCCATGCATCTCAAAAACAAGTCAGGAACTGAAATGAAACTCTTAACCTAAAGAAGAAAAGCTAAACGTGACTACAACACAGCTTTCCGAAGTAACGCATCAAAAATTAGAAAAATTTAAACAAGAAGAAAAAAGATCGGAAAAAAATTGAAGGAGATAGTTAAGAAGCAAAAAAATGCTAAAGAAATGATAATTTCAAATTTTTAGAATCAAGTTGGACAAAGATACTATTTCAAAACCTGACAAAAATGAATTTTCAACATATAAGCCCAAAAGGAAGACGACTCAACATTATAAATAACTGTCTGAAACAAATAAGTTGTTCAAGCCAGTTTGGTCAAAACAAGCAACTGAAATTTCTTAACCAAACCAAAGTAAGGAATGAAAACAAGCACTTACAAAAATTTAACAATCAAACTTCATACAAATGAAAATGAGGCACGCGAACAGAAAAGAAGCCTGTCGATTTCATTTCTGCAAAGAAATTATGAACTTATAAAAGCACGGTAATGTTACGAAAACCAAGAATACAGAGAGAGTAAAAAAAGAAGAATTCGCTTAGCTTATGTTATGCAAACGAGCAAAACAAATGTACACTAAACTTAGAAAAGAATTCGAAAAATATCCATATTTTGCATCATTATTGTGAGACCAATACGAGAACTAAATTAAGCATTAAATCAGTTGAATAGTGAAAACAGTAAAAAACAATTCAGAAAAAAAAAAATTCTGCACCTCCGCAAACAAAAAACTCCAATCACAGAATTCAGTAAAAATAGATGAAATAAAGGCCTAGCAGACGAGCTTCAAAGGTAACATTACTTGAGGGCCAAATTCAAGAGTCATTTGAAAAGGCTCGATAATTGGTTACGAAGAAATTTTACAAACCTAGAATCCACATCACTGAACTGGTATCTGCTGGATATAATGATATCGACACCGTCATTTAACAAGAATCGCGCAATTTAATTGTGTAACAAGTACACTTTAAATCTAGGTGGAACCACTAAAGACCCTACTGTAAAAATGTTTTCTTTGTGCCTCAAGCTAAAAAGATGAACTATTACTGAATGGCTATGGTCGCTTTACGCAATTAGTTACAAAAAAACGACTTAAAATACCTGCAATTTAGATAACAACTCAACTTCTTCCTCAAATACAGTGAAGCACACGCAGCGAACCTTAAGAATTAGATGCACTAGATAGAAGTTACGATTTTTTTAAAACAAACTGAAACTTTAAGCTACAAACTAATCGTGAAAATTTATTTTTTTCTTTACACGTAAATGAACTTACAACACAGTAAAGCTTCACTGTAGCAGATTTCAGTCTCTCATAATAAATAACTGTATTTCTCGCCTAGCAAAGCTCCGTTGTTTTAAACGGAAAAAATTTGCAGAATAGTCCGTTTACATATCAATGACACTGAATTGGCATAAGGCCAATTCAACGGTATATACAAATGTGGAACTACTAGAAAGCGTTGATAATGACTTGCAGAGTAAAAGGACTGATAATCTCAACAGCAGAATATTCCTCATGTTTAAGTGTACGTTCTAAATCAAATAAATTAAGCGGTGAAATTGTTTTAATTGTTTCAAATAAACATATTCCAAAATATTACATCTACTGAAGTAGCTTTCTTAAAACTCAAACTAATTCATCAAAAAACTACCTTTACTTTAAAATTCATTAGGCACATAACAACATACGACAGTAGTGAGGCGATACACTTTGGGCGATCAACTATCCTGACTGCGGGCAATTGTTCCTCAACATTATCTACCAAAATTTCTCATTAGTTTTCAAAGCTGCACTAGCAGTGTAGTAGATGGGGTCAAGAAAAAGATAAATGAAAACAGTTTTGCCTTAAAAGCGTCAAAGAACAAAATCAAAGCAAGCTTTTAATAAGAAAACATAATAGTCAAAATGCACTGACCCATCTTCTTTTTACATGTCATAATGGTTTTATTGATATGAAGTGTTAAGACCAAAAGCAACATTAGGGCTAGAGGGTAACCAGATGAAAGGTGATTTAAAAATCGACTTTTTAGCTGTGCTACCACCAAGAAAAAGGTGGCCAAACACAAAAATTCAAAATCCTTGCCCCATTCTTAAGTGTTCCAAGTCTGCTGTCAAACAATATTCATTCTTTGCAAACAGTTGGCAACTAATATAAATTATACTAAAGAAAATGTTGAATAATGAAAAAAAATTAAGATAAAAAAACATGTAAACATTAATTATGTCAAGGACTTTTGCGGTGGGAAACAAGTAAACTGATGAAACTACAAACTGAGATCTGATGGCTTTAATGCAACAATTCATGTAAATGTGATGAACAAAAAGATTTGTCTGTGTAAGTGAAAAAAAAACGGCATTTATTATCAGAACGAACAGACATCCAAAAACTCAATTGTGAATTTACTGTTTGGAAGGTTGTTTCACTAGAACTACCATTGACAACACAAAACTTTTTTGATAAAAATTCTTTTTTTCTTTTAAAAATTTAATATTTACTTTATTTAAAGCTCCATAAAGAGTAGAAAAAAAAAGGAACTAAAGCAAAAAAGCTAGATATTGACATCAGTGAGTAAAAAAAAAAATACCGATGTTTCCACACAGCAACTCTGTAAAGAATCATAATGCATACTGTTCATCAGTTAATAAAAAACTACTCTAAATGATAACAGCAATAACAGACATATTTAACATACAAAAAACAATAATTTAAAACCTGATAAAAAAAAAGTACCAATAAAAATCTTGTATAATCAAACACAAAAAAAACTGAATGAGCGAAAAAACAGGTAATTATAAAGACTCGAAAATGTATAAACCTCAATTCCAAATTCATACAGGATTTGCAGAAAACTCATTATTCTTCATATGTCTGAGTTGGCATCCAATGCAATTCCCAATAGCTAATGCTCTACAGTCAATATTGTGCTGCTATTTATGAATTATTACCGACGTTAACAAAACAGAAAGAAGATATTGGATTTACGCCAACACTGTAGTTTGTTTTTTTCGTGCAGTTCAGACCTCTTTTTTCTTGGGCTTCTGTTGACCGATGCCAGTTGAAATTAATCCCAGCCGTTGCTGAGCAGTATATTTCACCTTTGCTCCATTAATTTCTTCTCCATCTTCTTATTTCCTTAAGGAGGAATAGAAAATTATTAGTCTTTGGAAACTTTTTTAGGCATTTGGGCTTTATATGCGTATCGTCCAGCACTTTAATGAATTTCTTTGCTTCTTATTGTTTTTGTGTAATTCATTCTTTTCTGCACGGGTGTAGCACTGTTGTCTGATATTACCTACCCATATTTCATTTAGACCCTTTTTGTTCTATTGGCACAATGTTCATGAAACTTTGGAATTCCACAAAATATATATTAGAGACTGCGAAAGGTACTGTTGTGGTACTGTTCAGTCCAAATATGAAGATTCCACCAACAAAGATGGATGCACATATGCCACCCCGACCGTGGACAATTGCCGAATGGGTATGTGGTAAAACCTCATCTTGCTTGTTTTATGATATCTTGATTTTGCTGCAGTTTCATAGCCTTTTCATGCGCAACGTCCCATTTATTTGCACTAAGCTTTTTATTAGCGTTTTGGAGAAAATAAGGAATTGAAAATCACAATTCCGACTTAACCACACTTTTCAGATGATATCATTTCTTTGATTGTTTAATTCTGTTTTTTAACTTGAACGATAAACTCTTCAGCTGCATGTTGCTTCGGGAACCCTCATAGTGAATTGACTTTTATGTAGAAATTCTAGGACTCTACGGGACCTAAATTTGGTGGATTAATAGTAATTATCGTGGTCGCGTAACGCCTGTTAATTTCCTTTCATTTTTTTAAAATCTTTTTCGAAGGGGTTGCTTAGAGGTTCCATCAGTTTGAGACGCGTACATAGAATTAGATGCATTACTCAGTCCTCCTTACCTGCTCATTAAAATTTTGCAGTTAATTGTGCTGCAGAGATTTTTACTTTCTATTCGTGATTTAGTTTTGATTTTTGAATTTCTGAGACGATCTCGCATTGTAAAAAGCTTCATTGGTTTCAAGAGAGATAAATAAATTGTACTAAGGCGATTTATTTTGGAAAATCAGTAATCATGACAATTATTTTTAGATCCGAATGTTTGCGTGGCGTTATAACTGGCAATATTTTCCAGTTCTTCGGTTTTGGGTATTTTCAGCGTTGACGGTCTATATAATGATCAAGTTTGTTCTCCCAAGTAAAATTTTTTTACTTTTTTTCTTTGCTTGAGCGAAATTGTTTCATTTTTTTATTGGTTTGTCTTCTCATAATGAATAAGCTTGTCATCCTCTTTTATATGACTGCTTGGGTCGAAGCTTATGCCCAAGTTTTGTTTTTATTTGGTAGTTAGTCTTAATTATTTTTTTAGTCAAACCACACCATATGATCGTACTCAAAAGCTTCGAACACAAGATCCATGAATTAGAACGTACAAACTTGTACGGACGATTACAGCACAGGGAAGACGATAGGTATTTCGAAAAAATCTATCCTCCCAAGGCAGTTACAGAGTAAATTCTCTTTGAAGGATCTGAGGGCGAAGGTTTAGAGATGCGTGTAACTTAGCTGTTTTTAGATAGGTTTCATTGCTGTGTTTAGTAATTTCAATAAATTCTGCAGGTCTCTTTATTGGATGCATTATACTGTTGTTGAGAATCATAATTATTAACATTACCCTAGAAATTATTACATAATGCAAATGTGCAGTTATTTTTCAAAAAGCAAAAATCTAGTTGCTTTTCTATAACCGTGTATGAACATGTGAAATCCTCCACTTTTGGTTTATCAAAACAGTTGTTCAGGTAGGTTTGTTTTTGAAGATGCCAGAGCTTTATACTTATTTGTTGTCTTAATTTATGTTAATAATTCATGTTACGATAGTCTTTAGGCATTCTGGCACTTCAATTTTTCCTTTGTTGTGAAATGGCAAGGGTTTGTGATCGAAAACTGTGAAGGAGACAGTGTTGCGAAAAAGCAGTTGAATCTAAGCGTGTGATATTTTTTTAGATTTCTGTTTATCAGTGGTAACAAAAAATTCGAAAAAGAGTACAATTTTTTACTAGGGTTGTGCATTTATAATGCGGTTCTTTTACTTTAAACAGCGTAGATGTGGCGAAAAGCGCTTTGGTTTTCTTCGAAGTCAGTGAGTTGTAGGCAAAGAGAGTGTAGCAAGTGAAGGAGGAATGATTATACTTCTGATTATCAAGAATTCTCTGACTAGAACTTCACTCTTAATTTTGTCTTTTTCGATGGGACCAGAGATAACCTGGCGGGTGACCACCGAAGTCACAATTTTCCTTGTACGAGCTTTTCGAGATGGCGTCTTCAAAGATTCTTTTTCGTACCTGCTGTCTCATCGTATCATTTTGGATGTTTGTGGAAAATTCTATTCAGATGTCCACTAATGAATATTGAAATGTGGTAGGGAGTAACAACTATTTACAATTTTCCAGCTGCTACTGCCACCTTAATTTAGACGGCATAATTTTGAAAAATTAAAGACGCTGAGATGTCACAGTACACTACAGTCAAAAGTTATCTTGAGCACATATGGATGTCTTAAGTCATTCAGATAGACAGTATAAAGTTGAAAATATGGGTCTAAAAACGTTTTAGTCAACTACATGTTGGAAATTGATATTAACAGACATTGAGGGTGAAACACTTTCGAAGGCAGGAATAATAGAGGCTTACTCTGCTTAGTGATTTCCTGCGTAACTTGTTATGCTATATTACTTTGAACGTAGTAAATAATCTTCCCTTATTTGTTCCACTTTTACTTTCTTTGAACGACTACTGTGTAAAATTACGTTTAGACATTTAAACGAGACATAAAAATTGGTGGTGACTAATTGCCATTATGGCGTGTCAGCCATAATCGATAGAATAATTACTGATTTCTTTTGTCTAGATTCTCGTGTCACAGTTCAATATGTTCTGGAATATGTAGCATATCATATTAGTAGTAACTGATTTTCGTAACTGAAGTGTTTCTAACTGATTTGTATAGCCATTTTTTCATTAACTTACCGACTGCCTTAATTTTTGATTCAGTATGATTTGCTAAAATTTTTGATAGCTTTTTTTTCGCAAAAACTACTTTAAGTATCGCGATAAAGTTACAGACAGCAGTCTCCTGAGATAGTCGAACAATAATTTGAAGCGATTCATTGTCGAACAAACTTTGTATCAGTGCTCTTAAGCTTTGTTCGCCAACAACTTGAACTGCTGATCTCCTCTGATTTGTCCGTTCAAATAGCTAATTGCATCCACGATGGAAAAGCTTTTAAAACTTTGCAATGCAGAGTAAATATAAAGCCAGAGAGAGCAAATCAGAAAAAAAATTCAATTACTAATTGAATAGCACAGCCACAGCTTCATCTGCCGTTATATTTCTGAATTTTTTTTGCTTTGTTAGTATTATTACCAATAATAAGCTTCAAAAGAATTATTAGTTAGGTATAATTCTTGTTAAGAATTTTATTTCTTTTCCTAAAACTTGTTCTTGTTAAGAAGATTTAAATCAATGTGTGAGACAAACTACGCAATATCTGGTAGCTGGAAACTCTAATTCGTTACCTACAGTCCATCAAAAGAGTTTTCGAGGTCAATAAAATTTGTTGTGTATTGTAAGCCAGTTATTAAAAACGTGACAACTCTCTTTGATAAATAGGAAAATGGAAAATTTACAACTTTCTGCACGTAGATAAGATTTTGTTGGACCAAGGGCTATATTGCAAAATCGAGTTGAAAATGTTGAAAAAGAGGGGCCAGTTAGTTGACCTAAGAAAGTATAAAGGATTCAGAAAATCAGCCACAAGCCCTAATTTAGCAGAAGGCGCACTAGCCGGTTATTCTGTAAAGTACAGTAGATATATAAAAATATGGCCCTATGAACAGAGACCTTTTTTTTGGGAATGTGTGAAACAAGATTGAGTTGGTCGCTGTTTGGTACTTGAATTCTCCATCTTTAATCTATAAGCATGTAGGAAATACCTATTCTCCACAGTGAGACACAAACACAGATATTACACTGTTTGAAAACTTCCCAAACTACTCGATATTGTGTTGATAAATAAGTCAAGCCCATATGTGTAAAACTATGAGTCAAAATTAAGGAATAACCCTACTGCTCTAACTGTTGAACCAGTATTTTTGCTTTGCGTCAAATAAATCAAAAAATTTTTAATTGGGTCGTCTACTGTTCATCTTCCTAATTGCGGTAGTGCCTGCCACAGTTTCTAATCAGATGAAGTACAAAAAATAACTGTAAAAATGTGCTTGCAATTCTTAAAAGTAGTGAAAAAACCTAATAACGAGCAAATGAAAGGGATACAGGAGAACTGCAAGAAGCTTAATGTTGGGAACTATTACTTTGCATCTCATTATCAAGAAAGTTCGCAGTCTTGTCTCGCTCCACTTTGATGAAAGATGAATTACAATGAGAAGAAGCAAACTAAAGCTACTGGGACGGTAAAATGTAAAACGATAAAAAAATCCTTGACAAGGAGAATGGAGTCATTACAATTGATACAAAGTTTACAGGAGAACTTCTGCACCCGCACCTTACCCAACAACTATGTTGAAACAGTCTGCGGCCGTCCGGACGCAAAGAAGGAATTCTAATCTGAATGCACTTCAGACCGAGGCAACCTGTGTCATTACCAAATTTCAGTATTTTCGCATTTCGCTACCTGGTAGTGAAATCCCACCTTCACGAAAGCAGAAAGATATAAAATTATTAGCCTTTATGCATACTGTTGCCAGAAAAGGCCGTTTGTACTTTACATGGTGATACCACTCAACAACTTTTGATGAAGAAGATACGAATGGAAAGCAGAAAGAAAATGAATAAAACAGCCTTGTTAGTTTTGTCTGAAAACTTCAACACGTGGATACCAAATTTATTTGCACACGAATCTTTAAATAGAGTAAAGAGAAATTTTAAAATTTGAGCTATAAAGAACTTGATAACAACTTACTTCACGCCACTACTTCAAGCTAAACTTTCATTTACAAGGAAGCACCTCTTCAACAGAATCCTGTGAATAAAACAGTAAACTCAAATACAACTTTAATAAAGCAGACATTATCACGAGGTTGTCAACATTCAAAATGAATTTATTAGTGGATTAGTAGAAAAATGAAACTTAATATGGAAACAGCAGAAGAAATAGCGAAGATAATATAAAAACATTCATAAAAAGAACTTAAAGTTATAAAGACAAAAAAAAGTTTTTTTGTGTAATCAGAAAAAGGGTTTCACTCAGTTTATTTGAAGACCTTTTGAAACCCATGCTTTAGCTGTGAAATCAGTATTGAAGAATCGTGGAAATTTTTGAATCGGACAAATCAAATAATCGCCCTTTGTGAAGTTTTATAGTTGTCCCATTGCTTTGGTAAGAATCCCATACCTTACTTAGCTCGCACACAGCGTGATGCTTATTGCCCAGTGGTGACCTATAACTTCATAGAATCAATAACATGAAGCACATTAAGAGCTTAACAGGCGACAATTGCAAAGCTATAACAGAATCTAATTATCACATTCACTGTTCATTCTTTATTATTTCAGCTCATGCCAGACACCCGAAGGTTCTACGCCGAAATGTTGATTTTAAAGGTTACTTTTAATATTTTGCAGCTGATATTTGGAAATTTTCTCATTGTTTACTTGATTTTTTTATGTTAAAGATTCCCAGTTAATAACAGCTAAATACATGAGGCTGTAATTAGTAAAGTGTACCATTAAATAGCTCTATATTTGTTTTAAAGAATAGATTTTCAGACAAAAAATGTAGCTGCGAGTAAAAACCTACTTTTTCTATAAAAATTGAATTTATTTTTTCACAGATCTTTTTCAAGTTAATGTAATCACGACTGCTGTTACAGAGGAAAATAATCAAAATTTTCTTCTCAACTGAAAACTGTGGGAATGGCATTCTAGAATAGCGTCAACATTAGTGGAAAAGGTAGTCTGTTGTGATATCAGCCTCAGATAAGATTCGACAGCCAGTACACTTTGGTGTGGTTACTGGGTTACTTGTTTTTGTTAATTCTTCTGTTATTTTTCTTCACTCTCGTTTACACCGTGATCCTCACTTAAATTAGGCTAGATCTAAGAATCCTGCTGCAGTTTCTGTAATAAAAGTTTGCTGTTCAACTCGATACAGAAGTACTTAACAGTTTGTTCGTTTACTGTACTTTTCTTGCAGTTTTTCTTTTGAAAGTTCATATTTTAAAATTTACTTATTAGATCGTTTTAGCGATTAAAAAATTGTTACTTTTCTATTGCTAATAACATTTTAGAAAAAATTGGTGGTGGTTGACAGTTTGTAAAAGTTTTAAGATAAACCTATATGATTCGGTTGAAACATCACCACTTTCTAATTCACTTTTATTTGTCAAATTTTTTTGTTCAGTTTAGAAAATATTTAAATTGGTATGCGACGGCTGTCAAGAATTAGTTTTCTTTTTTTTTTTGATATTCTCTAAAAAACATCTTTTTTTTCTGCTAATGCTTAAGTTATTTTTTTTTAAGTTGACTGGTAAAAGAGGGTGAATAGACAGTAGAAAATTATTGCGGCTTTTTCAGTCACCGTTTTATTTGTCTCAATCGTCCAGGGGAAATCACATAATCAAGATAAACCCTTTTCGTTTCTCCATCCATTATTTTAGCTACAGCTTTCATTATACGTTAGGTTGGTTAGGATTGTTTATACTTTTCAAGCTGGAAATTACCTTTTCTTTTTTTTTCTGTTGAAAAAAACTAGCCTCTATTGTCGCTTTATACAACAGTTAGCTTCTAGCATGAGGAAGGGAGATAAGGAGGAGAAACACAAACAGAATTAGTAGGAGGACAACAGAGTAATTTGGCCTCTAAATGGCACATGGGGAGGTGAGGGAAGTGGGAGTGGAAGCGAGAGGGGATACAGTAAAACAATTTTAGCAATAGATTAGTATCGTGTATTTCGGTTCCCGTAGACGATGTACTTGTAGACGATAAACGTTACAATACTTTGTTAAACAACTCTGGCCCTGAAAACTACCGACAGTCAGTTGCTCAAAAGACTGTATTATGAATCAGAAAAAATTTGCTGATTCTCGAATCTGTATTTACAAAATTAAGCTTGAAAGATTATGTTGTTGAAATTGTTCATTGCTCTTTCCTTTTAATTTTGATCAACTTCTGCTTTTCCAGTCGATCACTTTAAAACGCACACACATAACACAGTCGGAAAAAAAGCGGTTTTTGATGTTTTTCAGTGAAAAGTTCAAAAAGCATTTGACAGTTTTTTCTTCTTCTTCTTCTTCCTCTCCAGCAATTATATCAATTTTTGACCAATTTATTTAGATACAAATAATATAGCATACTTCAGACATTGGCAGCTACACCAAAACTTCGTACTTTTTTCTCTTTTTCGTCTTTTTGTAAGAAAGAAAGAAAAATAGCCAAATAGGTTTAAAAAGAGAATTTTTCTTTCATATATCAATGAAATCTAGAGAGCCTAAATAATTGTCAGTTCGTTTTTTCCCTGTGCAGAAGACTGGTTAAGGTGATAAAGTTTACCACCTTAATCAATCAACCAGTTTTTTTTTTTTTTTTTTGAAGGGTCTATGCAGAGGAAGATATGTGTCAATGTTGAGGCTCACTGTAGGCAAAACAAAACGGCGCAAATTGAGTGTGATATATCAGTCGGAAATTTTTTGAGTTCAGCTAAATACGAATTACGATGAACAAGTTGAAAGGACAGAAGAAGTCAATGCGTTGGAGTGGACGGACAGGAGTTTGGAGGGGGAACGGGCAACATAGCTAAAATGTGACAACAATTTGATAAGCCAAACATCATCTGTTTACTGTATATTTGCTCTTATTAGTTGAGGCCTCGAGGAGGCTCAGTTGCACTTGATGTCTTGATCAAAGACGTACCTTATTTTTTTTTCGCTGCTCCTCTTTTTAGTGGTCGTTAACACTGCTGTGATCTTCAAAAAAATGGTCAAATATATTGTAGTGTAAAAAAAAAATGAGGAGAAGCAGAAGGATAAAGTTTAGGTTGATTAACTCTTTGCAATTTTTGCTGCTGTTTTTGTTAATCTGTCGGTTACTGATGGTAATGATCATTGAATAAAACTGATATACATTAAGGGTACGGAATAAAAACAATTTTTTTTTTTGCTGTTGTTGTCAAAACCCAGTTCTGATTCCTAAAGTTGTCGATACTGTCTGTTTATTTATTAAACATTGTTAACGTCCGGCATCGTTGTGCAGCATCTGCTTTTGAACCGAACGAACATCTCGCTGAAATTTTTATGCTCATTTGGTTGTTTTTGTCATGTTTTTTTTTTTTTTTTTTTTCTGCTTGCTGTGAAAAATTTTTGATTGGGTTTTGTTTTTATGTTCGTTTTTTTTCGTTTTTTCTTTTTCTTTGTCATTTTTAGTAGAATAATTTTATATGCTATTCATAAAATTGAAGATTTTTGAGTAAAATAATTGAAAGAAAATTTGTTTAAGATTAAAATTTCTAATACTTTTTAAAAACAACTTCGAATTAAGCATAACAGAATAAGAGTTAAAGGTGCAGTGATGTTTGTGAAATCGTTTGAGATTGTATGGTTGTGTTGCTGTTAGCTTTAATGAAATACTCATTTGGAGTTTCCTTTTTCCCCCCCTTAACTTTTTTCTTCTCTCTCTTTTTTTTCTTTTGTTTAATATTCTACTGAGAGTAGGACAAAAATCTTTCTTCTACTCTTTCCCCACTTGCTACCTTCTATGCATTTCATTGTATTCACATGCAGCGAAGAATCCCGCTAATCCTGCAGATTATTTCTTTAGTTTCCTGTGCAATTATGTTTCGTTTAGCAAAAAAGAATTTTTTTTTTTTAAACTATGAATGGTTTAGTAACAACGTTTTGTTGCTGTAATCCTACTCGCCTTATCAGACTTCTAATATCTGCTATTAACGATGACGAATCGATCCTATGGAAACCCAGTTACTTCTAGGCGTCACTTATGGAAGGCATTTTGGAGCGTTCAAGATTGTGAAGTTGGGGCCTTGGTAAGTTGTTTTTCATCAGTTGTTCACAAAGGCTAAATTATTTATCTGCGTGTCTTCAGATTAATTGTACTGTGAATTTGAGTTAAAAGATTATAAATTTCTATGTAAAACTCATGAAAAGTTTGACAATAAGGAGGTTTGTTGCTAAAACTAATGGACATCATTTGACAGCAATGATTTATCCAAAAATTTTGCTTAACTAATTAGATTTTGATTTTAGCATCTTTTAGGACTGTTTTAATCGTCGTTATAGTTCGTTAGCAATTTTTTTGTTAGTAACATTTCTTAAGTAAAGTTAATAAATTTGAATTTTCAAGAGGTTAGTTCAAAAAATATTTTTTTGCTGAGGCGAGAGATAATATTTTTGACGTTACTATTTACTTTATTATTATTTTATTCCTTTGGTAGAGTCGTTGTTCTTCTGTTACTTTTATACGTTGGTATTTTTCGGCATATAGCCCTATTAAAAAGCAAGGCACAAGTTTGCGAGCCAGTAACTATAAGTACGTCTCGCTTTGTGAGCCGATTTCTTATTTCACCTTGGAACTGGCTCATTTCTTCGATTAATTTCTTTGATTAAATCAGTGGGTGCAAGGGCGTGAAGTTTGCTTGTTTATATGGCTTATGATGCGTTTTTATGACAAGTTACAGGATTTAAGTGGGTGTTTTTGCGGGTTGTTTTGAAGTAAGTCAGTTTAAGGCTAAAGTTTGTTCATAAGTCTTATCCAGTTGTAGCGTTTTTAATTTCTTAATCCTTGTAACTTTGAAAAATGATAATTTTTTACTGCTCGCTCTTATAAAATTGTCTGGGTTTACTTTTTACCGAATTTACCTTGAAATTTAAGAGTCTTCTCATTATTTTGTGCCATACAGTCTTCAACACGTCTTTATTTTTAAAAATATAAGAATTTTTGTGGTATACTTGGTACTAGACCGTATTTTCTCCGCAGTTTGAATCCCTTTTTTTGTTGTAATTAACGGCTGCTGAGCTTCTAATTGTTCGTACGTCTTATATTTCGTACTTTCGAAAATGACTTTAAATCACCTCTTTAACTGTTGAAACCGATAATATTTTTCCAGGGGAATATTCTTTGCTCACTCGCTACTTTGTAGGTAGAAGTGATCTCATTACAGTTAAATATGTGGAATAGATTTACATGAAGTAATGTAAATGGCTTTACGTGGAGTGACCACAGTTTAAGTTTTTTATGATATTAATCAGATTAATTGCAGGATTCTGCAGCAAATAATGGTTACAGCGATGTTAATTATGACACTGACTTACAGTGCATTTACAACCGGGAGCTTGAAGGAAGCAGTGAGTTTCGTTGTACCAGCTGCGGACGAAGCAATAAGAAAGGTGAGTTCTACTTAGCCGGATTTTCGTGGCCATTAAAAGGCAAAGACAGAATATTAAATTCAAAGAAGCCAGCTTAGGTTTTCCAAAATTGTTTTAAATCATAACTTGCTTTCATTTGTAGCAGTTCTCTCACTTCGTTCTGACACCGGCCAAACGTCACGCCATGTCTTGCCGTATGATTCCTTGCTTAATGCGACTGTGGTGCATATTGATCACAAAGAAAACAATCTTTATGTTAGGCCTGACGTCTTCCAAGAAAAAGCAGCGGTTTTAGAAACTCGCTTACGTTGCGTTTCATTTGATGTTCTTGAACCGCTGGGATCACGGAATGTTAGAATTGGTTGGACATCTTGTTATTCTCGTTATATATGACCGTTTTTTCATTTTGTCAGGGCACCTTTTCTCACTTAACTATTTGTTTATTGAAAGTCTGATGTAATTCACACCTTTACACTACACCTATGTCTCGTCATCTTTTTGTTTTCTTCAGCATATTTTTGGTTTTTAATAATTTTCTTATTCAGGCCAAGTATATCTTGTCTTCAGTTCAGTAACCAAGTGTTTTGCACGTGCTGTTTGTGGGCATATGAAATATACACACCAGAATATAACACGCTATCAGGTTAGAAATTTCAGAGATTTTCAAGATTATTAGCATAAGAATTATTGTCGCTAGTCGTTGTACTTTTACAATTTGTTTTTAATAAATGGACAAATTGTGAAGCATCCGCCTCGGGTTTCCGTAAAATTCTCTTTTTTCCATTGCTGCAATCAAGGTTGACTGAGTACCTTTTGAGAAATAAAATCGGTGCACTTATTTTTAGATGTATTTTGTCGATGATGGACGTTTGGAATTTGTTGAACAAAAAGATGTTTTCTTGCTCCCCTTTGCACTAGGAGTGATTCCGCCTGTGTGTGTTCCTCTGGATCTTGCAAACTGTAGTAAAAGTCTCGCGTTTTCGACCTGCGTTGATCATTTTCGTTCATTACAAGTTGGGTCCAGGATTGTTTTTGCGTTAAAAAGTAATCGTTTTCTATTTTTACTAAATGAGCATTTCAAGCGATTGTTAATTGAGTAGTTAATAGAGTATCCCAACTAAGAGTTGTTGTAGTTCGTTATTTTCTTTAAGGTCAAACGGTGGAGGATGATCAGGGTGGAGGTCAAAGCAGTTACCAAAATGAAAACTTTCCTTTAACTTTCACATCCAAAATATTTGTTGGTGACACTGTGAGATTTGAAATAACTTGTCCTAAGGTAAATATTTTTCTGCTTAACCATTATTTTGCATGTCTTTCGCAAAAACCTCGGCTTATTTAGGCTTGAATTTTGACAACTTAAAATGATGCTTCAATTTTTTGAAAGAATTTCTTCTATCATTTGTTCACATGCTTTTATTTTATGATATGCAGGTCTTTATTTAAATATGACGTTTTTTTGCTGAATTATAAATTTTTTATACATTGAACGACTCTTCAGTGAACAAGTGGCAAAAGCGTTTTGTAATGAAATATCACGAGTAAAAATTTTTTTGTGTGAAAAGTGTTGTAGATTTCCATTGCTTTCTCTATCTACTGACTGGCCAAGTGGGGAGGCGTTAATTATAGTTACTTATTTGATACCATGTAGTTTTGTGCTTGCAAAAAGGAATGCTTGGATGAGTTTCATCCACTGCGGATGCTAAGGAATAACTCGCTTTTTTGTGTGTTTCGTTATTATTTCAATAAATTGATTACTAAGCTGCCAAAAACCATTTCTTTCTCGCAAGCTTTAACAAGGGGATAGTATTTTTGGTTCGTTTCTGTCGCTACCATAAAAGTCGTGCTTCCACTTCCAGTGGTTGCTCATAGGTCCTCAGTTATGAAAAATTCCTCCGACTACTGCTTTTTTATTTCAGAACGCTCAGGTCGACTCTGGATATGCACGTTTCAGTTACGGTGCATTACAAGATCAGTGGTCTTCTTTTTCTGCATTTCCGTCGCTAGCACGGCAGAAGATTCTGCCGTGTGACACAACAGTTCGCGTTGCGCGAAGATGTGATCGAGAGGGTATATACTGGATGGTTGATGAAAGGCTGTTGCAGTTTGTTGAAGAGGTACAGTATTTGAACAAAAATTTTAAATTTTAAAAGAAATTTGAGTTATGAAGACTTATCAAATGAGAAATTAAAGTTTTTATGCATTTTTGTTTTTTAATGAGCGTGGCTGAAAACTTTTGAATAGGTATAGCATTTGTGGAAATTTTGAGGGAGGCAGTATAAATTAACGTTACATTTCCACTTTAATTAACCGGTAGTGTTAATGGCATACTAACTGGCATTGCGAAGGAGGCTGGTTGGTCGTGAGAGTTGTGGTCGGTTTGTTTACCTGCAGTGAGTCTTTTTTGAAGCTTTTGCTGAAGATGAAAAATTGCTGCTAAATTAGAAGCCTTTATAGGAAATATTTTTTGTTGTCTGAAAAAAAGCTGCGACTTGTCAAGTGTGCAACGGAGAATATATGGTTTTGAAAAAGGATACATCTGTCTTTCAGAGGTTTTTCCAGTGTTCAAAGTATAAGTTTATTGGGAAAAAGTGATGGACTCTTGAGTACTTCCTTTAAAAAGTACTTCAGTCATGAAGTTGTGAAAGCAGGGACGGACATCACAACATATTAACTATTTCCATTTTAAATGTGTTTTTATTCTTTTTGTTGAAAGCTTGATGTCTTGTTCGTTTTGTCAGTTTGAAGTAGAGAAGTTTTTTCACATTACTTGTAGCTCTTTATTCTAATATTTGATGTCTTTTTGACCGAAGAATATCGCTGTTTTAGATTCTTACACAGCCGACAAATTTCCTCGCTATTGAGGAGTCGCATGTGAAACTTTATCCTTGTCTTGCGCATGTTAAAGTTGATGGTGAATTTGGTCGGTCCACATATTGCAGGTATTGTAAAGTCTTAATACTTTTTCATAATTCATCTTTCAAAAGAGTTTTGCAGTTTCTTAACGGGACTTTTGTGTGAATGGCAGAATGATTATGTGTTTGCTTTTGAAATTCTTTATGTAGGTTTGTTGTGAGGTTTACTTAACTTCAGATTGCCTAATTAAATATCCCTTAGCAGCGCATTGGCCTTAAAAACACGAAGTCGGGTGTTGCTCTGTTTGTCGTAGTTCCTTCTTTAAAAAAGAGAAGCACTACGTTTCTGTTTGATTTGCGTTTGAGCTTTTTTCTTTGAAAGCTTTTTTGGCATTTTTTACTTGGTTGACTAGGCGTTGCGGATTATCCAGGTTTTTTCTTCTTTGTTTATGTCTTTCATTTTGCTTTACTTCAGGGCTCTACTTCGTAACTTCAGTCCAAACTGCAGAAGATGCAATGTGTTTTTAGTTGATTACGCAAAGTTTGTGACATGTGATGTATTTTCACTTTTTACGCTAGAAGGCCAGGTCTTGAATTTTTTTCAATTTCTATTCAATATTTTACTTAAATTGAAGGGCTAAGATTAATCTTAGATGTAATTTTTTTTAATATCTTACTTTCGTTACTGAATATGTTTCCTTTCTTTCTGAGTAAAAAGGTCTTAGTAACGTAAGCGCCACAAAAACTTAGAAAATTGGTTTTAAGCCTCAGCAGGTGTACGAGACTCCGGCTGCCGCATTTTTATCTGTGGTGCAAAATCGAGATGCAAATGGAGTGGTGCAGCAGAGCCGTGCTTATGTAAGTCATATTGCATTCAAAAAACTTTAGCCTAATAAAAATGAATTTTGGAAGGGGAGTTCGCTCGTTTCACAGAGCTCTTGGCTTTAATTCTGAAGTTTTTGAAGATAGGTGCTGTACTCCTGAACCCTTGAAAATCTCTAAATTTTAAAACAATCAACTTTCTTGCAATAACTGTCTTATGGTTTATCTGATTTTCTGATTAATTCTGTTTCTAAGTCAATATAGGGTGTTCGTTTTTCAAGTGTTGCATAGTCTAACTATAACAATTATTAGGGGACTTTTCAGTTATGTGAAGGAGTGTCTTATTCTATAACTCTTCTCTCGGTAGACAGCGAAGGAATTTTTTACTCTTCAGTTTATTTTCCAACTATAGAAAATATGTTTGACTCAGTGGCCAGAAATGAACTTTGTAACATTCATAACAGTGGAGTTGGCGTCAACCAGACATTGTTGAATGGTTGTGAAAACAGTGACAATGCGGACGGTAGTTCTGCGGGTGTTAATCTCAATCCGTTTTGTAGGAGTAAAAGAACGAAAGAAGAAGATGATATTTTTGAGTAAGTATTAAATGTACTTCAAACATGTTAGTTTCAAAACTTGATGCGTGCAAAAGACATAGCTTTAGTTTTGGATAATTTCTAAACGGCCTGTAACTGCATTCAACTAGTAACTTAAATTTATCTGTTATTGGGAGAATGTTATTTCTTGTGGTTGAAGTGGTGGTATATTATGTAAGTTCGACTCAAGAACTTACGTTCAAAAACAGTTATTCAGTTTTGCTAATGTTTATTTTTTAAATCTGTTCAGAAGGAGAAATTTTAGTGTAAAAGGAGCTTTAATGAAACTGGAGGACAAAGTGACCAAGTACTATGACGATCTCTATCGTAAATTAGAAATTCTGAGCATGGTTAGCAAAGCCAATTTATTTGTCACTTGCATTAGAAGACTTTTGGAAATTTTGGTAGTAACTGTTTTTGAGGGGTAACTGGTTTCTAACTTATTCATTTTCTTTTATTCTTGAAAATTTTTATAAAAGTTGTAGAAAACTAACTCAGTTGTAATTTGCAGCATGAGCGCGACTTATTACGAGAGGCTAAATACTATAAAACGACTCCGTTTTCAAGGTTAGCAACTTATTTTCTATTCGTCATTTAGACATGCATTTATCCTAATCTAATTTTTTGAGGCGTTATAGCTTAAGGAGTGAATTCACACTAATTTTTTAGGGCAAAGAATGGAGTGACGCCTTCAAAGTATTCAAAAATGGATAGGAATATTGGGAAGTTACCTGTCTATTCCAACCGTTATCTTGGCAAAGAAGATGACACGATCCAAAAGAGTAGTTGTGCTGATAACCATAATGCAATACGAATTGAAAAATTCAAAAAAGTTGTTTTGTTTGTGCATATGCTTACTATTTCCTTATTTATTCAGAAAAGGATTTGTTTTTTTTTTAAATAGCCACAAATTACAGCTGCGGGATTTCGAGTTGGGATTGTTAAAACAACGTCAGACCACTAAAATTCAACTTCGTAACTGTTCAAGGGAGAAAAGTTTGTCGATTCAATTTTCAAATTGTTTAACTAAATTTATGCCTTGTGTTATTTTTTTGATTATGTTTGCTTATTTTGTAGGCAGACCAACTTCAAGGAAGCATGAACATGCTCTGGTTTGTTTTGTTTCGTTCCATAAAAGTTTTTGATCTTAATGTATCGGTTTTATTCAGTTTAGAGAAGGAAAGTTTCATTTGTTCTGTGAATGGTGTACCGTACAATGGTTTTTTCAATTGTTTGTTCAATTTTTTGGTTTAAGAGGAATGGATGTGGAGAATCAGATCATAAGGAAGGCTTCGTAGTAGAAGAGTTTCGCAGAAGTGAGGGTTCTTCTTCAGCCGACTCAGGAATTGATCATAGCGATGAGGTTACTTTTTGACAGCTTTTAGAAAAGAATTCACGTTTTTCATTCTCGTTGCTGAATTTTACTTCTGAGGGGACTCTCTCACTTGATTTCATTTCATAAGTTTCTTTTGTGCCTTAAGAAAGTAAGTCTTTGAACAAAAGCTTAATTCTGTAGATAGGACGTTCCATTAGCAGAATTTTGGACAGGATTTGCTGAATGGCCAAGTAAAATGAATTTGGCACAGCAGATTAATCATTTAGTTCTTATTATTGGTGCAACTTGTAATGGTGGTGATAGTGTGTTTGTCCTCAAGAACGAGAATTACAGGTAGACTGCCACGCTGTTAGTTAAGTGCCTTTGTAATTGCCGTCTTAAATGTCAGTGTAGAAAAACCGCTGATGTTTGTTTGGAGAAGTATTATTTCACATTATATATTTTCTGCTCTTCAGGAAGATTTCCTCATTACTTCTTGTACTCGTTAACTTTATTTTCTATGATATAACATTCTCAACTGTCGTTTTCTTTGTTAATTAAATGAGGAATAAAATTCATGTCGGTGTTGATCTGACAATAATGGCTTTCATAAAATCTTGTTTGCTGTTCTCAGAATTAAATGTTCATTTACTTTGTTTATTTCTCATCCTCTGCCCTCCGCTTCCTCATTGAGACAATTGCAAGTTTTCGTTTATGGTTCATCTTTAAATGATCAGGTTCTTTAGCATTCGCCAAGTCCGCGTGCTTCATCGCCTAATGCAGAGTCACCAATTGGGAAGTACAAGGCTTGTTTCTATTTTTCCGGATTTATTTTCTTTCACTGCTTTTTTCTGATGTTTTAGGAAGGGATTACTGAACTTAGTGCATTAAAAATTGATACAGTCCCGTGTGCTTATAAGTTTTGAATAGGTTTTATGTTTAAGCCCTTATTCAACCATACAGTCGTTCTGAGTGGAGGGCAGTATTGGGTCAGGCGCTCAGATGATGATTATGCGTGCTTACGCTGGCCCTTGTTCTTCGTTCATATTCTGTCTGATGAGAATATGGACTTTCTAGAGCAGCACCTTGATTCGATTCAGGCTTCCATTCACCTTGATGTTTCGGAAATGGTAAAGTCTATTATAACCTTATTGATTCACCCAAGTAAGTCAATTGTTCTTTCTGTTTGTAACGCGAACAACATCTCGCTTCTGACTTCGTAGTTGAATGACTTAATTTTTCTTCTTTTAGTAGTTTAACGTGCTGATGGCTTTTAGATCGTTTCTTTTTCAGGAACCTGGTACGCTTTGCGTTGCGTATTGCTCCAAATACAAAGCTAAGTTTCGTGCTGTTATCAGCACTGTCAAGTCGGAAGCGTTAGAAGTCTTTTACGTTGACTACGGTAATTATGAATGGTTAAAGCCATCGAGTGTCTACTCTATAGAGCATCTTGTAATTTTTTCATTCTATTGTGTTCTTGAAAGCTGGTCCGCTTGAGGCCAAATCGATTCGAATTATTGCACTCCGCATACAGCTCATCAACTTTTTAGGTCATTCTCATCTATTTTAGAGCCATGCACTTAAAACTCACCCAGGTATGGCAATCCCATGCATACTGTCACCTTTTGATGTCGGGAATTTCTCATTTGAAGAGAACTGTAAAATTAGAGAAGCATTCAAGGAATCAGTGGCTTCCGAGGATGACTTATTTCGTCTTCGTTTTGTAGCTCAACGTGCTGATGGCGTCTATGTGGTAGAAAGATGTGACGTGTAATAATGTTATACTTGTGCAGTGTAGGATTGTTCTAAATTAACTGATGAAGAATATTGTTTTTTTTTTTCATTTACGAGTCACTCTTTTGTTTGCATATACTTTTTTCAAGTTTGCTTTACGAATTTTAGTTGCGTGCTGTCAGCAACAGTAATTACGACCGTATTTTAATCATTTGCAGTTCCTTTTGTTTTTTACCTTTAAACCGTTTATAAGTTCAAATTGTTTGGAAACTAGTTGTTTTAATGAATTAGACTAAAGACTTCATGATTTTTGTCATCCTTGTTTGTATATTTGAAGCTGACGCAATTTTTTGTTCTTCAAATGGTGATTTTGGTAAAGTTGTTGTTTATTGTTTGTAATGCTCCAAAATGGCTAGCAAATAAAGTTTATGGGCTAGACTGAATTGGTTTTTTGAAAGACAGCCAGTTTCCCTTCATTGTTTTACTGGCCGAAATAGAAGTACCTAAAAGTTGACATTTGAAACGGGGTTTTCTGGTAGCGACCCGTTTCCTGTGTGAACCAAGAGTTCAAGTTCTTTCTTTGCAAAGTTCGGCAGCATTTACGTTTGAGATTCGGGAAGACTGAAAAAGGTTTTGTTTTCCGATTTCCATCAGAATCTTACTGGAATATGTTAGACGTGATAGAAGCGCAGTTTGGGGTCATGGTCTTCGTATTCTGTAACGCATTACGCTCACAGTTAGAAAGTACTTCAATGAGTAAGAGGCAAACGAGAGACTTGTGAACTTGTACTGAAATGAGCTATCAAGCCTAAAAAGTTGCAGTGCAATTCGCTTTGAAGCGTGTAATAAAGTTGCGTATGGACAAGTAGTGTGCAAGTAACTTAGCCATTAAATTTTATTGCTGCCGTCGGGTCAATCAGCTGAGAACCTTTGACAGGTAACCTTAAATTTCTGCCCGACAATTATTGTCAAACCTTCAATTCTGTGAATTATCTTTCCGCAGCAAACTGAGGTAAAAGACAATAAGAAACGGTAGACAGCAGATACAGGTACTTGGCAAACTAATTAAGCTAATTAATTTATTAGCTCATCGACTGTAACATCTACGTTAGACAGAGGTGTAACCTTGCCCTGTAAAAAGCACAGTGATAAGAACATCACTTTGCAACACGAAGAGAGTTGGCGCATGTATGTCCGTCATTCTTTTGGACGAAAACTGGAGGGGCTTTGTAAAAAATCAGGCTTTAAAGTGTTTCTCAAGCAAAATTGTCTAATCATACATTTGCCACTTCTGCGCGACATTTATAGACCCCGGGTGACCGAATTCTCTCAATTTAATTAAAAGTTTCCTTAGTTTTTGTATACCTCTACAGATACTGATTTTACGTCAGTTTATCACGTAAGTGTCGTGAAGTTATAGCAGCTTCAATTTTCCGCTCACACTATCAACCGTCTCAGACGGGCCAAAGATACCAAGAACCGTGCGCGAACCAGCTGGAATCTGCGTCCTTCCAGCATCAGAAACGACATATACGAAAAGCCCCTAAAGTAATAATTGGAGATGAACTGGTTACAAGGGGTCAAAAAGGATTTCGCCGACTTCAATACTTACTGTTGTGTGGCTGGTATTTTTGTAAACCAGAGGTTAAAATAGGTAAAAAAAAATGAACTACCTTGTCCCTTGATTCTTTGAATAATTCAAGTAAGTGATCTGTGCTGTCTCCTTTGACAACCACCTTCATTTCGCCAACCGAGCGCCACGCTGTCAACGCCTGCTGCCCCTTAATAAAAAAAATTTGATTAAATAACATTAAGAAATTTGTGCAACTGCTAGTTCACTCATTAATATACCAAACCAATCAGGAAACAGAACAGTTGCTTGGCCTGCTTTATACGTGGTATCAAAAAATCTACAGGCAAATTTAATAAGCAGCCTTATCTGTACAGTACAAAAAAAATTCAAGTTACACCAAAGCGCTTCTGGCGAAGGAACGACTACGCTTACTGGAGTTTTTTTCAGGAAATTTTAGAAGTTCGGAATTAAAGAAGTATAGGATAGTAGGGGAATTCTGATCGGTGGACCTTGCTTAAAAACTTTAATTCTTACTTTATCAGAACGTTGAGCTAAACGGTAAACTCCAAGTGTGGCGTGGCCAACTTGTGCTGCAATTTTACCAGCTCGCATTTTCAAGCTCATATTGACAACGAAGACCATTTTATGTGGTTCAGCACTTGCTAAGGTAGACAGAAAACCTAAAACTGAAAGAAATTGAAGTCGAAATTTTGACAGACAAGGCAACTTATGCGGGCCATTCCGTATTAAACCAACATCTCAAATTTTCTTGCAATTTTGCTAAAGAAGAAGACTTAGCTCTGTACGTAAATTCGAATAAGTCATCTCAGTGACCAATGTGAAAGGGGACTGTATCTTGTCGGTATTACAAAAATGCACATGGTTTTAACATGCTCCACTCTTCAAAAATTGAACCACAAATTTCTTAACAGAATTTCTTCTAATTCCAAATTTTTTTGGAGTTCTAGTTCCTCTGAACCACAGGAAGTAGCAAAGAAATTCCACCTCAAAACAAGCTAAAAAATACTTGATCTTCAATTTCGCTCCAAAACTGAAGGTCAAATAATCCCAGAGCACACGAGAAGAGGTGAGTCATGAAAAAATGAGTGAGGGGGCGGTGGTTCACTAAAATAAAATATCTGCCATGCCCCTGAAAGTCTTCCGTCTGTACGTGGAAGAACTTAATACTGGAATTCTTCAAAACAGAAAATGGCATTACGGTTCAAATTTTATGGCCTTAGCTCACTCGTCTTTTCATAATTCACTTGCTCATCTGCGGTTTATGCTAAAATAACTGCATCTTGTCAAGAAAAAATTTCGCCAGAAATTTCGCTGAAAAAAGTCGAGGACTAAATACATTTTTACCTACTTTACAATATCGTCTGTTATTTTGGAACTTTCAATGAAAAATTAAGTTTCTCGAAACGCAAAGCGCGAAAGAGACACCATTTTTAATCATTTAGCTTTTGTAAAGAGCGATGCAAGTAATGACCTTTTGAGGTAAGCCACTTTTTGTGAAAACTGTTCTCCATAAACTTCTTAGCTTTGTTAGGGTGCTTAAATCTAAAAACACATGGTGGTAGTTTCAAGTGTTTAACCAAACCCCAACAAGATCTGAAGAGTTAACTGGGAAACAAGGTCGATTCAGTTTAAAGTGGCCCGTATATATCTTCATAATAAAAATAAAGGAAGAAAGAAATGCATCTTGAAGAAATATTGGTAAATAAAGTTTAGTTTAATATAAGATAATTATTAAAAAACATGAAAGGAAATCAACAAATTAAAAATTTGAGTGTGACTGGAAAATTAGTAGAAAACGGTAGCAATTTACTAGAGAACTCGAATACAATACTTAATACAACATAGTACTCACTACACAGGATCGGGATGAATAAAAATTAAGTCAGAAAGCTGCAAGGGTGAGCGATCCCTCGGAGTTGTGAATCTTTCTAAATCCACAGGGAAAGTCGATAATAA
>UXUI01007375.1:33414-45289 GCA_900576705.1 Enterobius vermicularis | reverse complement strand
TTTTTTTTTGCTTAGCGTCACTTTAATATTTTTAGCTTCGGTTCCTTAACGGAGGAAGAGGTCCATACGTGATGCGGAGTCATTGAACTCTGTGACTGACCGCACGTCGCTAACAAGCGACCAGTCAACTTCCCTCCTTCTGTGGACCGTTCCATTGCAGTGCCATTTTGTATGACTTTGTGGTGAAATTTCTTTTGGGAGAGAGGGTTGAATGACTTTTGGGCTAGTGTAGAAGATCTTCAACTGCTGGCTAAAAAAGCATGATTTTTAGAACAAACATGATTGAAAAGATGGGATTTTTAGAATTAATAGTAGAAAAAAAATGAAACAGATGGAATTTATTTCATTTACTGCTAATATGAATGAAAAAATCTCACGCGCAATCTGCTTGTTAACGGCTACTTCAGAGGTTTCATATTCTTACACGTCGACTGGTAAACTCTATTTAAAGAAGTAACAAATTGCATCAGGAGTGTATGTGAAAAAAGAGACGTGAAAAGTTTTTTGGCTAACATTTCCACAAGACCAGAATCAATTTCTGTGTCTTTTTATTACAATTTCTTCTTTTATACTTTGATTCCCTTTGTTTTTCTCCAACTGAACTATTTCAGTTTTTACAAAAACTCTTAATTCAGAGAATTGTGATTTGCCGCTGTTTACAAATGCAAATGTTGTATACTGATCCAAAATTCCCCTAACGCATCTGGCTGAGAGACTAAAAAATTTTGTTGTCATTTCAAAAGTATCACTTTTCCTTACTGTTCTGTATATTTCTTATGTAAATGCAATGAAACGACCCGTAGAAGAACGGAACACAGTCGTCCAGAGCAGTACTGATGATGCACAGCCAATTATAGAGCTAACTGAGTACATTTTTCACGTCAACTTTTTTCTTCGCAAAACTGTCTGCAGTTTTCAATTTTTAGTGTTATTTAGCTAAAATAATTGTTCGAGGTTTGAAAAACATACAGAATCTTGTTAAAAAAGAAAAAAAACCTACCGTAAGCTAGAATTTCTGTTCTTTATTGATCTTTCTGTTTATTATCTTTATTACTTTTGATACTGAGCGCAAAAGTCATTAATTTTTTGGTCACTGAATTTTTAATCTGTTTAAATGTTGGGAACTATTTAGGTTTTATTTTTTTACAGTTCAATCAATGCTTCAGTTTTTGAATGGCTGAAAGCTTTGATTCTAAGACTAAATTTTTTTCAACAAATTTTGGTCATAGAATATAGTGAAAGTTGTTCAGGAATTGCTTCATGCCAAATTTGGCTTTGCTTCTAATATACCGAAAAGCTTTCTACAAAAGCAAAATTAGTTAACGTTTATTGAAGAAGTAAAGAATTTAAAATACGTTTCTATGCTGCAGTGCTCTTATTAGTAGTTGTTTTTTTGAGAAAGCTATTTTCTGAGTCGCTGTTCTTTATCTGTTTCATTTTTGCTTATTATGTTGCTAAAGATTGAGCCTACCTACTGGCTAAAATTTTAGAAACTAGTCGTTTAGACGAGCTAGGCAGTAAAATGTAGCATGGTATTAAGCCTTATTTTTAATTTCTGTTAGTTTGGATAACTTAAAGTTTGTGAGTTGTGAGCTAGTAGTAGTTTCTTTCTTTGCTTTCTTCTTATTGCTGGTGCCGGGGTAATTCAGCACTTGGCTCAAATGCTTGTATGTGTAAAGTCTCTTCTATGACTGGTAAAAAATATGGAAAGCGGCGGATCTAAAATTCAGTACTGACCTATTTTATGTAATTTAACTATCGTTTTTAAGTTGCTAAACAGGTGTGATCTGGACTAAAACGTCGTTTGTTTTACCTCCTAATTTTGTCAGATAGTCGATTCTTGGTATTTTTATTTTTAGATGTGCAGAGTTTTCACTCGCACAAACATTAGAAGCAAAACTGAGCAGGAAACGATATTGTTGTTAAAAAATATTGGTTTTAGAAGGCAACTTGCAATAGGAATGTTTCAAAATAGCATACTGACACTCTTTAATTGTAGTCAGTTTTGCTTTTGCAGGGAGCATTTCGCGAATTTAGAAATAAGGCTGGTTTTACTTTAGTGTATGTTGTTAAAAATACTAAAGAAAAAGAAACGCTGTTTTAGATTTAGCGACTTAAGTGTCTTAAACAACAAAGTCAGCTAAATACAGTATGTATGGTTCCATAAACTACGGACAAAAGCATATCTACACTTAATGTGTTGTCAGAAGTTGTATTTTTAGCAATTACTGTGCAAACTAGTCCAATTAAGCCCTAAATGCAGGAAACAAAAGGAAAGCCTGAAGATTCGAACGTTAGCGGGCTTTCTGGAGATGAATTTCCTTACGAGCAAAGCAGATTTGACAAGATTTTGAATACTTTTCTGTGCAGGTAATAAATAGACATAATTGTTTCTCTTCTTGTATGTTAACTAATGAAAATGATAAACAGCAATAAGGTTTGGTTTTACTGCACTTTAGCAGAATAATTTTATATTAATTTCCTTATTTTTTCACCATCTTTCATGAGTGTAAAACATCTTTAATCAGTGCAACCTAAAAAATCGCAAAGTATGACTTGTGTATAATAAACAAGGAAAACTAACTGCTTCATTTTCAGAGGTGATTTTGCAAAGCAAAGCTTAGAGGCACCACCAGTTTCGTTTAGAGATCTAGTAAGTTTCACACTTTACTGTTCTATTCTTATAACTGCTGATACAAAATTGTAAATTTAAGTTTCGATTTGCATCTGGTCTTGACAAGCTGCTAATTTTTCTTGGAGTTTTATTCGCTGTAATCAGTGGCATCGGGCAGCCATCGTCAGTGCTGATAGGTGGTCGAGTTGTTAATATCTTTTTAACTGAATCTGAGGTATTCTCCTTTCTCATATTAAAATTTTTAAAGCTATAAATGCCGCACCGAATTGCAGTAACGCTAATTTTCTGCCAAGCTGTCAAATATCAGTAATTTACTTTTCTGATTCTAATAGAGTCCAGCATTCTTAAAGACAAAGATTTATGGCTGAACTATTTGATCCTTAGCGTTTATTTTTCCGTGCAGGTCGTCTTGTTGCAAAAACGCGCATAGCTTTAAACAGCTAATCGTTTTGCAATCACAGCCAAGTTTGCTTCTCTTTTTTGGCTTGAATGTTGGTTTTAGTGCAAACAAAGTTTAGACTGCTTTAACAGACATCGTTCGCCTTGAACAATTTGAAGCACACGGGAGTCACAATTTTGTCACTTATCTGTTGAAAAATGTGTGCCATAAAAAAATCTTTCTTAATTTTTTTGGCTTTGCCTGCCGGTTACGGCTTTATGAGTTTTAATGAGAAGAACAAGCGACTTTTGCACTATAAGACTCTGCGAAGAATACAGAGGGAATTTGATAAAGTATTACTAAGAATAAATAAAAAGACTTTGGATTTGTTTTTGTAAGTAATACAAATTTGTTTTACTTAGAAACTCTTAAGTTTACGCCATTGGAAACAATATTGAAATTTTTGATTGGTCAGTGCACTGCTACCTCAATATCTTCATTAACGTTCACTTTTTCTTAGACGTCGTTGCTTGGTAGCTGGTGCGATAAGGCACAAACAGTGTTGCATGTACACGTTTTTTGACGTCTTGCAGGTTATAATAGCTAAAGAATGTACGGCGTACTGATAAATTTAGCTCCTTCTGTTCCAAAACAGATTATGATTTTCCTCATTACGGCAAAGCATAGAAATATGTACTGAGCAAAGAAATTGTAGAGGAATATACTTCTATAGAGGAGCGGAATTTATACTGTGACAGTCAAGTTGATGGATATATTAACAGATGCAGCGTTAATTTACGCGCTGAACTGTTCAATAATTTTTATGTGACACTTTGAAGATTTAGTTATAAACGTAAAAATTTCAGCCTGGAAATAGTGTTCTTTGGCATGACGGTTACCAAATGATTTACGTCTATGCAATCGTCGGTGTTACTATGGTAATATGTGGAATCATTCAGGTTTTTGCCTTTTTTTTCTTGAAGTTATCGGATACTTGCAATTGAATGTGTTTATTCCTTTTTTTTTCTGTAGACAGTTACTGTCTAGTGAAAAAGTTTCTTGCAAATGTAAGCACAAAAAAAAAAATGCGGAAGACTTTAAAAAATTTTTTTTGAACCTTCGATGATATATGCGTCATTACATGCGAATTTGCAGGTTTTTACATAGTGTTCTAGAGTTTTTTGAACTTTACTGATCAGTTAAGACTAGGCTGATATTCAGAAAGCCGAAGAGAGAGAGCTGGAAAATTGAATCGTCTGCCAAGTTATACTCCTTCAAAGCAGCAAAATTTACCAGGTTGCTGCTGGATATGCCTACTCTTCAAACTTACAGTTTAGCTAAACTGTAACGAAATTTATTAATTTTTTGTCATTTAATCTCATGTCTTTTAATTCTAAATGCATACCAATTACTTAATTTACTAAAAAATACTACAGATACAGTAGAAAGAAAATTTTAAATAAATTTAGAAAACAAGTGTATTTTATTTTAAAAAGGAATATTTTTTGTCGAATTTTCTGCTCTGTGGAAGTATCAAAAATTGGTGATATCTTCCCCTCAAAATCGAAAGTTAAGGGTAGGAGAGGAAGATGAAATAGAAAAAACTCGCTGTTTCTACACTACTTTTGCACAGTTTACAATGAAAAAACCGTTTTGGCTGCTTTTAAAAGCCACGGAGAGCGGTTATACAAATCTGGTATTTTTTATTAGTTGAAACATTGTTCAAAAAATTACTCTAGAAATATTAACAATTTATTATTTCACAGAGTTATAGTAATTTACCTTTATTTATGTGTTTTCTGCTTTTTACATATTGCGGTTAACTGAGGAGACCAGTGAGGCGCATCCGTTTACAAAATAGACGTACCAGTAATGTTTTATGTAACACAAAACGTTTTTTTTTTAAGCGAAGAGTGCATTTAACTCGAAGAAATTTATTTTACTGTTTGAAAGGTTAGCAAAGGAAGAAAGTTGTAAGCTTTTGAATCATATCTGTAGCCTACCCGGCAGCGTTCTGCTTTTACTGTCAAACATGAACTTGATTTACCATTCTAATTTTGAAATCGTAAGCTGTTTAACAGTGAACTAGTTAAAACTGTAGGTTTTTAGACTTTTTTATGACGCCCAAAATGGTACAAGGTACACAATCTTGGCAAGGGGAAGGAATGAAATAAAGAGAACAAAAATGAAAGCAATTTTTTATGACTCTGTAAAATAATAAATTTCTGATATTTTAAAATAGAACATAACTTTTTTGACAATGCTTTAACTTTCAAAAAATATCAAATTTTTGAAAACGCTCTTTGTAACTTTTAGAAGCTGCCCAAGACAGTTTCGGCGTTTTAAAGTACAAGAAATAATGTAGAAATAGTAGTTTCTTTGGATCCCATATTTTTTTTCTAACTTGTAAATCTCAATCGCAGAAAAAGGCATTGTTAATTTTTGATATTTTGTAGAGCAGAAAGTTTGAAACAAATTATGTTTTTTAAAGAATTTAAAAGTACGTTTCTATCTGTTTCTTGTTTTTATTGTATCTGTAGAATCGTTAAGCAAAGTTAAGTAATTTAATATGCGTCTAAGATTAAAAGTAATAACAATTTAAATAGGCTAAAAGTCATTAAATTTTGTAAAGGTCGAGCCAAATAGTAAATTTCTAGAAAAAGGTTTGTCAAACAATAACCTGGTAAATTTTGTTAATTTGAAGAGGCGTAACTAAGCGAATAAATTACTTTTTCGGGGTCTTTTTTTAGCTTTTTTTATACTGGCCTAGTTCGCACTAAACAACAAAGTTTGAAAAAATTTATAGATACCATGAAAAAAATATCCCAAATGGCGTGAAATGGCTCATATTTGCTTGGTAATAGATCTTAAATGACATCACAGTTTTTTAGGTTTCCAAAAAATTATTTTGTCGCATTTACAAGCTGTAAAAGTTATCACAGGTTTATTTGTTAGATACTATTGCTACTTTGCCACAGTTTTTATAATTGGTAGTAGCGGTGAAATCGCCACACTAAAATTATTCCTCTTTAAGTGTCGTAGACGAAAATTCTGTAACTTGTAAAAACTACGCATGAGTGAAAAAGTATATATAGGAATAAAGTTGCATAAATATGGTGGAAGAGAATTTCATTTCACTTATGAGTACAGGAAACTGATATGCTGCTTCTAAAATAAACTTTTTTGAAAATTAAAATGTTGGCCTGTTATTTCAAGACTTTTTTATGATTTTAACAAGTAGTGCTCAGTCAGTTTGGCATTAGATGACACGGTTGGGATACGAAGGAATGAATTGTCTTTACTTCATAATAAGTTACTAATGTGAAATTTTAATGCTCCGAACGTTATCTGGCTTTCTTCTTGTCAGCCGGGCGACTGTGTCGTTTATTTATTTTTGTAAGGTGTTGAATCTCTCTGAGACGCTCTTCTCGTAGTCACAGTTTATTGAATTTAAAGACGATTTTCAAGTTATAACCTTGTTATCATTTGTAATTACAGAGCGGAAAGTTGCTAGGTTATCGAAATATATAGTCACTTTTTAATCAACTTACTTAAAAAACTTAATTTAAGCATATTTGCTGTAGAACAGTTTCGATCAATATAGCGAGAAATTTAAGAAGAGAATTTATTAACTCAATTGTTTATCAAGACGCCGCTTGGTTCGATAATCAAAAGTCTGGCAAACTGACCTCGCAACTTAATTCGTAAGCATATGTCTACTATTTTTTCATATTTTTCTGGTTTTTTATAGAAAATGCATGGCTACGTTAGAACTTTCGAGCAACAGTAAAAGCTTCTCTATCTTTAGTAACAGATGTAAATATGCGAGTAATTATCGAATAAATGGAAAAGAAAACTGAACTAAAAATGAACTAAAATCAGCGCTAACTCTTTCAATTTACAATAATTATTTTAAACTTCACTGCCTTTTTTTTAATTTTGAGAAATATTGACCGAATAAAAGACGGAATTGGAGATAAAATTGGAATGATTACACGGGGCCTTACCTCGTTTGTTACCTGCCTAATTGTATCTTTTATTTATGAATGGAGAGTGACGCTAGTGACCATTTTATTAGGACCACTTTCAGCAACGCTTATGTCTTTTCAGGGCAGGGTAATGTTTTGCTGTTAATAAAAAAATTAATGTGTCAATATATTTTTGAGAATATTGTCTTAAATATGATTTCCCAGAATATGAAAACCGCTAAAATCAATTTTCAGACTAAGCAATTATTAGTCGTGTTGAAATAGCGAACAAATGCAGCTACCATTTTTGAATTTTAGTTTGTGGATCAACAGTCTACGAAACAGATGAAAGCTAGTGCTGAAGCAGATGCTATTCTTGAAGAATCAATTATAAATGTTAAAACAGTAGCTTCATGTAATGGGCAAGAAACTATGATTCAAAAGTACAAAAAATTGCTTCAAAACGCCAAAATTCATGCTCTTAAAGGATATGCTTACAGCGGTTTCTTCGATGGCCTTTTTTATTTCTTGATGTACCTCTTTATTGGTATCGGTTTTCTGTAAGTTTCATTTGTACAGTTTCTTTTATCATCAGTAAATTTTTTAAAAGTAGCTTTGCCAAACTGGAAAGCGTGCCTTTAACAGTCCGTTTGCTGTATTTACTTTTTGTTTTAGCTACGGTGGCTACTTGTATAAAGTTGGAGTCTTTACTGAACCTGGAAAAGTATTCGTTTCTGTCGGGTTAATTTTGTACGGCTCTTACTTCTTGGGTGTACTAAGCCCTCATTTTATGGCAATCATAAGTGCTCGGGTTGCCGCTGCAGTAATCTATAAAACTATTGACCGGGTAATTTTTAAAACTAAAATGAAATTTGAAATTTTAAGAGTTTTTAATCTCAGTAAGAATAAAAGTAGACAAGATTTTGAAAAGATTGGTTGAAATAGACAAGATTAGTAAAAAAACTTATAAAATTTATCTGTTTATACACGAGTTCAAGTAGCTAACTTGAAGTGTTTAGAAACCAAAAATCAAGTCTACTGACGAGAAAGGAGAAACGATTAAAGATCCAAAAGGTTTTGTTGAATTCAAAGATGTACACTTTTCCTATCCAACAAAGCAGAATATAAAGGTGTTAAATGGGCTTACATTCAGTGCAAACATCGGTGAAACCATCGCTTTGGTTGGACACAGTGGCTGCGGTAAAAGCACAACCGTGAGTTTTTGGTTTGACTTTGAAGTACAGAAAAGCCTGAAGGATAGATAATTTACTATCATTACTTACAAAAACTTTAAGCGAATACTCTTTTGAAAAATATTGTCTGTGTAAGACGAGAGTTATCAAAACACCACGTTTTACATTGAAACATTATTAACTTTTAGAACTGCGAACCTGCCCAAAAAACTGTGATTTCAAGTAGGAACTGAAAACAAGTATCTGGCATTTCAAAAAAAAGGCGTCAAGAAATTAAAAAGTAGTTAAAAAATGTTTTAATTCTCTTTTTGAACGTCAAGTCAGATTTGAAGCAAATCATTCAGATCTACTTTAGTAAAAAAGATACATTACGTAAGACTGACAAATTTTGTTATTTTCAATCAAAACGGTACGTAATATAAGAGGCAATTGTGAAGAAAATATTAAAAAATTTAGAAGAAAACCATACTTTTATAAAAGAAGTAACTATTAATTTTTGGTGTTTTGGGTTTTTTAGCCTTCTTTAACAGAAGATGCAGCGACTTAAGTGTTAATTGCGTATTATAAACTGAAATAAAATGCTCAGTCACGATGCCAAACTACAACCTTATTTAAAAAGCAAATTAATACTGGAATTTCTGACTAATTATTGTTTTTTTATCGCAGATGTGTGATGCAGTAAAAGTTAATATTTTGCCTAGATATTATAAAAGCCCTTTCGTAAGCTGTAGAGGTAGTATCCGCTTCGTTGGTTTAACATAGAATTTTAATAGGTACCGAAGAAAGATTTATTAAAGAAGCCAAAGATAATGGCAAAAAATCTTAATTTATTATTTTTTAGAGTCAACATAACGTTTCTTTTCTATTGTTTATTCAGTGAGATTTTTGAGGTACATTGCTGCAGAAATAAGTAAAAGAAGAAATGCTCATATATCCTTGGTAATCTATTTAATTTAGTTTCTGGTATACGAAATTTTTGTTAGGAATGAACGTTAAAGCAAGAAAAAACTATAGCGAAAGGCTCTGGTATTATTTTTACACATCTTATATAGCAAATAAATTACGCTAAGAACTAGCCTGTCAAATTGCACACTTATAGGTAATCGAACTGTAAGTTTTAGAGGATTTTAATAAAGGTTAATAAAAGCAGAATTTAAAGCTTTTTCTGGTACTTCTTCAGTGCACGTAACTTTTACTGTTTTGAAGGTAATGTTGCAAAAGAAACACTGAAACACGCTAATTCTTGCAGATCTCTTTATTAACAAGATTATATGACTACCAGTCCGGAAGTGTAACAATTGACGAATGCGAAGTGAAGAATCTGAATATTAAATTTTTAAGAACAATTGTTGGGGTTGTACAACAGGTTTTTACGATTTTTCAGTAGAGTAGTGAAAATTACTCTAGAAACTGCAGAACATCATAATACAAAAAAATTTTAAGTTTAATCACTACTGCGTACTTTAGGAACCGGTTTTATTCAATGGTACTATTAAAGAAAATATTCGTTTGGGACGTCCTGATATAACAGATCGAGAAATTGTCGAAGTATGTAAAATGGCAAATGCTCATGATTTTATCTCAAAACTTAATCAGGTAAGAAGACAAATTAGAGTAACAATGAAATTTCAAGAAGTAGTCAAATGTTTGCTTTTTTTTACAGCAAAGTTACAGCAAGTTTACAGCAATTGTACACAGTAGAATCACCACCGTAGATTCAACTTTTGTAGAATTACGACACTTTAATTGGTGCTGGAGGAGTACAGTTGTCAGGCGGTCAAAAACAAAGAATTGCAATTGCTAGAACTGTCGCTCGAAACCCCAAAATTCTTCTTCTCGACGAAGCAACTAGTGCATTAGATGCTGAAAGTGAGGTTGTTGTTCAGAATGCTCTACGAAAGGTGATTACTTTTTTAGCTACATTTTTTAAAAATTTTTTAATTTAAAAAAATTTTGCTAGTACATTTATTACAAGTTCGTGATGGTCCAGAGTCTAATTTTTTTGTCTAAGAAATTTCATACCTGTTTAACAGATTAGAAGTTTGGTAGGCAGATTTTTCATCCAACAAGAAGATCCTGTTAGGCTTCTGCCACTGATCAAGCAGTATATTGTTTCTGGAACAAGTATAGTGTCTGACCAGTGGCCGCATTTACTTAAACAAACTTTTCCGAGTACATTTATCATCTACGATTTGCAAAGAACGCAACTTCAGGCCTCAGTTGGACGTACCACGATTGTCATAGCACACAGGCTGTCAACATTAAGAAATGTGGATAAAATTCTGGTGGTTAACGGTGGAAAAATTGCTGAATGTGGTGACATTTTATTTCACAGAAACTTCCGTCATTAAATTCACATAATTTTGATTAACAGAACATAACAGTCTAGATTAAGTTTTTGTATTGTTCAGGAAGCCATGAGGAATTGTCAAAAATTGAAGGAGGAATTTACGCAGGTTTTGTTAAATCACAGCAATTGAGGGAAGGAAGTTCAGAAAGACCAAAGGAAGGTCTACAGGAACAACTTTCCAAGGAAGAATTTATACGTCAAAGGTAATTTTTAAATTTTAAAGAAAAAAGCGGATGATAACTCGGAATATTAAAAAGCTTTGTGAGCTTAATTTCTTCTTGTCTTTTACATATACTGTTTAATATACAATACTATGTTTACTTTAAAACAATCAATTGAAGCTAGATAAAAACAGTCATGTACACGTAAGCAAAGGGAATATGGAGGTATTAATAACGTATTATTTTCAGTTCGCTGCAAATGTCGCTTTTGTCAGGAAGTTCATCGCATTTTGGTAGAGGCAGTATGATAGAAAGAAATCGTTTTAGTGTAGAATCTAAATTTACTAATGATAGCAAAAAAAATAAGAAAAACGATGATTTAAAAAAGGTAAAAATCACTTTTAAAATTGATTGTAATGAGTATAATAAAAATTTTGTTGAATGCCATATAGAAATAGGATTGTTTTAGCTGTGTGAAATAAAAGTTTGGTAAAGATTAGCAAAATAGAAAATAATTTAGAATGGATGAGGGTTTCAAGAAACATTTTCAGAAGACGTCAGAGCACAATGAAGGCGGTCTTTGGATGTTGTACCGTAGCTGCCTCTATCATTACAAAAAAGCCCTTTTTGCTGTTACGGCCTCTGTTATCCGAGGATTTGAACTGTTTGCCTTCGTTATTATTTACAGAGTTACCTTTAGTGGGTTCGATGCTTCAGACAGTGATGAGATGATACGCACGCTACGTGATGCTTTTATTGAGTTTCTTGTTGTTGGAATTCTCTGTTTGGGAGCTTTGACTGGGGCAGTAAGTATATTTGGTCGTTGTGGTTATGTTACGAATTTTTAAAAAAAACAGCTACTTTTTTCCAGTTTAGCCTATTAAGAACAAAGGCTGTGAGAATTGTGCAATTTTCTAAATGCATTTGTTTTTGTAAAGTGAGGGCAGTGTTGAGTTTTAACAGTTTTCTCTGCGTAGCAAAACTTCATCAGTACTAATATTTGAGAAAATTTTTGATTTTAAGTTTTTGAAATCTCTACAACTATTATTAGAAATAGAATTCCAAGAAATGCAGTAGAAAACTGGTCACAGCACTTACTACAACTTTTATTCTTTTTTATCTCAACCTCTATAGTTATGTTTTGAACAATTAGTTTAAGATCTCTTTTTGAAGTGTAAGTATTCGAAAA
>UXUI01007375.1:21500-33325 GCA_900576705.1 Enterobius vermicularis | reverse complement strand
TTTTTTTTTAAAGCTACCTACTTTAGATCTTTTCAGCAACCAGATGTTTTTACAAGATTGTGACAGTTATTTACAATTAGAAGACAGAGTCTGCCAGCAAGACAAATTAAAATCTTGGCTTAAAAATTTTAGAAAGATTTCCTTTGTCTCTTTCCCACACAGCTGTAGTTTGCCACGCACTGCTATACTGATCCTAAAACCACACAAATTCTTTTAAAAATTAGTTATCTCTAATTTAAAACCGTTTTTGGCTTTTATGCACGCTTTCAAGCTCTAGTTTCTTAGAGATCAACACTTGTAAAGAACAAGGTTTTTTTAATCTGCTTCCCTTCCAGACATTTAGTTGTGGCTGGTTGGCCGAAACTGTTGTAGACAGTCTGCGAATAAAAGCTTTGAGAAAACTTCTTTACCACAACGCCACATATTTTGATGATCCATCTCGAAGCCCTGCAGTGACAGTTACTCGGCTAACAGTTGATGCGCCAAATATAAAACCTGTATGTTTCAAGAACACTTTGTTTGTGGTTACTTAGTACATTACAGCATTAGACTTTGCTAATGCTAGGTAACCCCAAAAAAGCTTTTCTCTGAGAGAAATATCAGTTTTTTAGGCTTTGGATCATCGTCTGATGCAAATCATAAACAATGGGTCAGGCTTAATTGTTTTGATTGTCACAGGAATTGCTTTTTCATGGCAGATTGGACTGCTGGGCACTCTGTGTTTTATTGTTTTCTTATTCATCTTTTACATATGCGCTATATTAGTTCAAAAATCTGAGGAGAGCGCAGTTGCTGGAGATCTTTCTGGGGAGGTAGGCAAATTATGCGGAGTGTACACTTTTCTGCTTGAACTGCGCAAATTATCATAGAGACACGCATGCATTTGTACGTAGGTGAGCCAGTTTCTTAAATGATTTCTTTAAAAATTCTGGATTGAAAGCTACTTTTATCTCAAGCAAAATAACAAAATTACATATTTAGAAAATTTAGATAATGATTGCAGATTGCAATTGAAATTGTAGAACAGCTTCGAACCATTCAGTTGCTAACGCGGGAAATACACTTTTCAACCTGCTATGCTGAAAGCATCTCAAAAGCCGCGGCGGCTTACAAAAAGGGGATTAAAGCGGAAGCCGTTCTGTACTCTTTAGCCACTTCGTCCGGATTCTTCACAGATATGTCATCCTATGGTCTTGGTATTTATCTTATTTATCATGGCCTTACTACAGCAACGGAGGTTTACACGTACGACCTCAAATATTTGTTCTATGTTTTTTTTTCTAAAATAAAAAAAATTGGAAAATTAAATTGCTATTCACTATTAGTATAGCATTTGACGACCATTATAGAACAATTTAAGAAATTAATTACAGTTTCTAAATAAATAAATTTTTCAACTGCAAAAAAGGCATGGAAGTATATGTAAAATTATTTTTTAGTCTAGTTTTAGAGCAGCTATTGCTATACAAACAGGCGGATTTTCTTTAATATTAGTAGCTGGCAGTCTGAACTCCTTTGTTCAAGGTGGAAGTGCAGCACGATCAATTTTTAAAATTATTAATGCAGAAGACACTATCCCGAGAATAGACGGTGAGTCAGAACCGGTAAGTCTTGTTCGTTTTTCAAGCTTTATTTGCTTTTCAGTTGGTACTTTTTTCTGAGCATAAAATAAACAACGTGGAAAATTTGTCAGAATTAAATTACTAAAGTGGCAACAAAAATGAGGTTTTTATAACGTTACACAGTTAATGGTTATTGATAAACGTTTTCAATAAGTTTCCACTTTACAAAATTATTATGAAGTCGTTTGAAAAACTTTCCATTTTTTTGAAAACTTATGCTGATATAAACTCGCAATAACTCAGCTGTCAAATGTAGCTTTGAGGGCAAACTGTTAATGATCAACTTAATTTACAATTTGGGAATTTAGTACGCTATTTTTTCACCGAATTCTTGTATCCTTGACGGCACATTAGTACGTTGTCGTAGACTATTATTTTTGAAACACTTTTTTGGCATTATTTTTGTCAAAGCAGGAGTACTCTTTTGGTCGAATTTGATAATGAAAAAAAAACTTTGTTCTGACAATTTTGCAGCTACTGCTAAACCGAATAGATTAATTGAGTAAAAGATCTGCAAGAGAGCAAAATAGAGCCGATATGTCAATGAGTTCAGCAAAATTTGCATTATAATACAAATTATTACTTGCTTTATTTGTATGTTGACTTTTTTAACTCTTCCGATTTTTCATTCAGGCATGTTATGTACAATAGTTTCTGTAATTAAATTGGTTCGTCTATAGCATACTTTTTCATTTTTTATCCACTCTCCCTAAACTGCGCCATTGTCAACCCTAATTCTGTAGAATAGCTAATCAAGTGAGCTTAGGAAGTATGGTGTTAGCGAAAATATCAAGCAGTAGTATAGGCGAATTTATCTTTAACTGGTGTGAAAATTTTTGGAAGTGAAAATGCCTTCTTCTGGAGAAACTTTAGCGATTTAGCTCAGTACCACTGTATTATGCGGAGACACCAGAAGCTTACCCGACCGACCTCCTTTAAGGTGTGCTAAACTTCTGTGTTAAATGTTTAAATGACGTGTTAACAACATTAATAACATGCTATTTATTAGTGTTTCACCTTCATGTTCTTCGAGTTTTTCGCTTTTTGGCTCTTTTTCCGCTGAGAGTTTGACAGAAATGTAGCAGGGTTTTCATTATTAACACAGACCTTTCAACCCATTTACTGTTATAACCTTACCCATTTCCAAAATATATCTGTTGTTTTTTCCTTTTAACAGTCTAGTTAAGAAGTTTTTGTTAAAAAATGAGTGGAAAAATAAAGTATCCCGAGAGCTAAATGAGAAAAACAAAGTTTTAAATGAGAAATTTAAAAAATGTAATTCTTCTACGAATGCGAAAACATTAAAGAATGAGCAGAAGAATAAATAATTACAAAAAAACAGTAAACAGGTTAATGAAATAGGAGAATCAGCGTTTATTATTTTTGGTATTTTTGGGTAGAAAAGTAACTCGCTTTTTCACTGGAATTCAGGCGAAAACTCACGAACACAGGAGAGTTTAATCCTAGCTTTTCTCTGCTTATGTCAGAGGTGATACGGTAACTTCTTATGCTGGCTGCTGAGAAAAACGTTTTTCTAAGTCTGAATTACGGCGTATTCAACTGACTTATTCTAAGAGTTTTGAAACTGTTTTGGCGTCGTTCCGCTTGTCACATTTGTCACTACATTACAATTTCTGAATTTCACTAAAATCTAACACCTTTGATGAGTTCTTTGCTGGAATGTAAATTAAGAAATAATTTCTTCTTTTTTTCATTTTCACCTCCTTTTGTATAGCATAAAAAATGCAAAAAAATTAGCAAGCAGCATTTGACCACAACTGTAGCAAACACAACAGTAGCAAACTCTTTACAAATACTTGATCTTAAATAAATATTAAGTAAAAAAAAATAATTAATTACAAAAAACCAACTTACCTGCATCTGCTAAAAGTAAGTCTTCAAAATAACTAGTTGCGCTTTCCACTCATTTTGTAAATTTATACGTTAAAAAAAATTCTTTGTCGACAACAAATTCAGTATACACAAAGATGTAATAATAGTAGCAATTGACTAAATCAGCCCTAATGCCACGTTTCAGTGTTAGTCTCAACCAGGGCTCCAAAAATTAACTTATAGGTAGTTATAATTCTGAGGAAATTAATGTTCTCGAAAAATTTGCAGTTTTTCAAAAATAAGCCAGCTAAACATCATTAAGTTTGAACGTACGCCAACAGTTTTATAACTAGCTAGCCAACCGCATCACTGTGATTTCGGTTCCGCCACAAAAACACTTTCACACCAAGTTAGAAGTAAATTCCTTCATAGTACACCAAGTTGAGAATAGAACAAGTTGTCATACAATAATCCTCGTTTAGCTTAGGCAAAATACCTCTTTCTGGAACCAGCGATTGAGACTCACATGAAAAAAGAGAGCAGAAGAGTTTAAAAGTCTGGTTTTTGTCTTTAGTGGCATTTATGCACACTTGTTCGTTGAAATCATGGAAATTGACTACTGAGGACTCTTGAGGAAATATACGGAAGATCAGTAAAGCATTCAGCATTCATCTTTGAAGTTATGTTCGTCAGCAACTTAAGGCTGTTTCAAACTGTTAAGAGAGCTCATGCAGATTGACGGCCTTAGCGCGCTGACTAGTTAGCTGTTTTTTTGTGGGGAAGTTTAAAGAGGCAAGCATGGGGAGACAGTTGGAAAGAGGAAGGAAACAAAAGCTGTGGAGGAGTCCCCGTACTGAGTTATATTTTTGAACGCTTGCATGGTAAAAGGAGTGTGATGCAATAGCAGCGTGATAGAACGTAGTGCCACCAATTCGAGTTCCAAATTTAACAAGCTTGATTTTTTTGCGCTCAAATCTTCTTTCTGGTTCTATAGTCGGAAAAACAATTCATTACCTGCTTGTGTTTGCGCAGAATGTTTCAAGAGAAACCTTTTAGTGATTGCCATCCTGGTAAGATAGTAGAGATTGATGAAATGCTTTTTATCAGGAGAAAATAAAACTTGGAGTAAGTAGTAGAGAAAGAGTGGTGTTTTGGTGGCGATAAACGAAGGAGCGTTAAGTGTTGCATCGATTCTGAAGAACGACAAAATTTTGCAACTCTTTTGCCAGTAATAAACCAGTTTACTGTCCTTGGAACAAGTACAGAGTCTGACCAGTGGACCGCACACAGAACTATCAAGGATATACCAGAAGGATATCAGCACTAAGCTGTTAACCATGTTTGATTGATCCTGCGTCTCTTGCTTTCAGAAGGACTATTGAGTTTTTATGTCAGACGTTGACAGAGGGCTGCAAATCAAGCCATGGGACGGCGTGGACGCTTTTAGATCCACAGTTGCAGGAATTTTTGTGGAAAAAGATATACGGTAAAAACGCTATGTAGTACCTCTGGTAACGAATAACCGATCACTATCCACCACCTTTTGGTTTTCTATGCAAGTGTAAGCGCTCTTCATCGACCTCTGATCAGTCAATCACAAAGCAGCTCGGTTTTTGAGACTCTTCGTATAAACGGCATGCTTTCGTCAGCAGTTTGGAAAACAGAGAGCAAAACTGATGTTTGAAAAGTTTGTTCAACACCTATAACAAATATCTCTTCCCATGCAAGTACGAACTAACAATCTTCGCCTGAAGATTTGCATGGCACTCCATTGCACTTTAAAACACTTGTGTTTCTACAGAGCTACGCAAATTTCATTTCATCCGCATCATGACATCACTTCTGTTTCAACTTCTTACCTCAAACCGGGGTATAGAAACACTTTCCCTGTAGCAAACGCTGTGTGACTTACCTCAAACTTGAGTAATTAATTACTCTTTGTATTCATAATGTAGATATTCAACTATCTTCTATTACTGTGCCTTACTTCTCACCAACCTCTCTGCTTTTCTTCTGCTATAAAGGGTCAAACCGCCTACAACATCTCGCTACAATATAAGTCTCCAACTGCTGATAGCAGGTGTCGAGAGCCAGCGAGGGGTTTCATGGCCCACTGTTGAGGTTTGACACGATCCACATGTCTCTTAAGCTGCATCAAGTCACAGCTACAGCGGCATAGCTCTCACTGCAGTTCGCGGAGGAGGAATCTTTACAGGTCTATTCTTCAAATAAGTATGGGGCTACTAGTACGCAAGAGCTCATCATTGGCAGTGATTAAGATGAATAAGCTATTCAGGAATGAGATAAAGTGAGAATCTGTTGGTCAGTTTTTTAAAGGTGCTTAAATCGAATCTTTGTTACCAGCAAAAAGCGATCACTTTCTGACTGCGAATTTTTCTATTCTTAATTTACGGACTTTCATAACATTCAATTTTGACTTCCGTTACTTTTTTGATTTTTAAGAATAACGAATAACTTACCTCCTGGTCAGTCTAGTAAGGAAGGTTACTGCTGACTAAATGGAGTAATGGTTATTACCCAACCAGGTAAAGTGTAAGCAATACTGATGGAATGAATTTAAAAAGCAGCTAATAAAGCCGGAAGAACAGTTAAAGCTACTGTATGCCTTAAATTTTTCAGGAAATCCAGGGCAATCTTGAATTCAGAAACGTTAAATTTTCTTACCCAAACCGCCCGCAACAACAGGTTCTCGACGGACTTTCGTTTAAAGCAGAAAAGGCATTCTTTTTTTGATTTTTTTTAAATAACTTTATTAAAGAAAATTTAACCTTGTTGGGAGGTTTTTAGATACCTTCATCTTGAAAATTTATATGGAACAACTTAATCAATTTTACACTGGCAATGCACGCAAATAATGAATAGAAGCTAGCAGTGCTAAGCATGATTGTTTTAAACTAGAAATTAGCTTATCTACCAGGAAACTTTCATCGAGAGAAAACATGAAAAAGTATTTAGGGCGAAACAATAGCTTTGGTTGGGCCGTCCGGAAGTGGAAAAAGTACTGTAATCGCTTTGCTTGAACGTTTTTACGAAATTAACGGTGGAAGATTGGTAATCACGTTTTTCTTTTAAAATTTTGAGAGTTGCATTGATAATTCATAAAGATTTGAGAACTTTTTTGAAGTCTTTGTTGCAATTTTTTCGAAATCTACTTTTCCTTGGCGGTAAATACGCCAAGCTCCTTTGTATAGAAATAAAAATTTAAAAGGCCGTGACTGCTATTAGCAGAAGGTAGAAAAACCTTAGACAAATTTGGTATATCTTATGAAACACTTGGGCATTTAAGTACACCGCCAGCTAGGAACTGAGCATCGCGCAAAAAATTGGCACAAATGGAAAAAACTATCAATAGTTAATGTACGTAATATCAACAAGGTTAGTGCAGATTTTGCCAGGATTTTATCAGCTAAGGAAAAACTGTTTATAGAACCAATGTTACCAAATGCTGAATTATTTAAAAAATCTAGTTTTAGTTCGATATGCTTCCTACCAAAGAACTTCTAAATATATTGTGCTTCATAGAAGCAGAATAAGCATTGATACTTCTGCTTTTTATACTTCTGCTGATACTTTTAATCTTTATTGACTTTAAATGAGTTGAATGCACACTTTAAAAAAGTTTTATTCTCGTCAATAGGCACCTCATTATTGTAAAAATTATAAAATTAATTAATAAAGTCACGGTTGCTGTTAGACCTATTATAAAAAATAAAATAACGGTCACTTAATTTGAAAGAATGCTTTTTTGCCAAGTTTTGCAAAGCTCTTGAAATACCGATATATATACAGCCACACTCGCAGACCTCTAAGTCATTACAAAACGATTTCAGAACACTATCTTGACAACTTATCTTGTGAAACTCTTTTTTCTTCTAGCATACTAATGGATGGTAGGTAAAATCAAATACTAGAAATTTGAAGCCAAGAGGCTTTAAATCGCAATAACGAGACGAATTGGCAAAACTTTTGTCAAATAAGAAAAATATGAGTAATTTTCTCCTTGCTGTTCTAAATTCTTTCCTCTGTCAGATAATCACTGAAAACTGAGGGTATTTTCTGTTTTTAGTTAGGTTCTTAAACATGAATTCTTGCACAGCTTTACAGTAATAAGCAATAAAACCGAATAATTTATAAATTTTGAAAGAGATTATTTTCAGGAAGTCGAGAATCTTGAAATATTTAAAATCAATCTAAATTACTTACGCGAAAATATGTCTCTGGTTGGGCAGGAGCCAGTTTTGTTTAGCGGAACAATACTGGAAAACATACTCTTTGGAACCAAGGGTAAAACTATAGAAGACGTGCGAAACGTCTGTGCGATGGCAAATGCGGCAAAGTTCATTGAGTCATTTCCCAATGTAGTCAATTCACAAATGCACACTTAAACGAAGTATTTGATGTAGTCGGAACTAAAAATTCTTAAAAAATCTTTTTTGTAAGCGTATTTGCAGAGAAGATCATCTTCTTTTACAGGGATATGATACCGAAGTCGGTGAACGAGGTGCACAATTATCTGGGGGACAGAAACAGAGAATAGCGATTGCTCGAGCTTTAATTAAAAATCCTAAAATATTACTGTTAGACGAGGCGACCAGTGCACTTGATGCGGAAAGTGAACGAGTAAGCACTTCTACAAAGAATTTCTACTTTACCAAAAAAAAAGCTACTTATTCTGTTTCTTTCTAAATTACCAATCTGAAGCTGCGCCACTTAAAATTAAAAAAGCAAAATTGAAACTTCGTTTTGTACTCAACGTAATTTGACAGAAGCGGTAAAAAGTGGCTTGTTAAATGATGCTATTTTTAGTCTGTCCAAGAAGCATTAGACCGGGCGAGAGATGGAAGAACTTGCATTGTTATTGCACATAGACTGTCCTCTATACAGCACTCCGACTTAATACTTTACATAGAAAATGGTCGTATTGTTGAAGATGGAACTCACGAGGAATTAATGCAGTTAAACCACAAGTACGCAGAGTTGTCAAGAAAACAAAACCTCAGCACTTGAAGAGCTGAATAATTCGATACACTACTTTATTGCATGTTGCGATACTTTTACTCTTTATTGACTTGACGCGATTCGATTGCACACTTGAAAAAATTTTATTTGCGTCTTATTTTTATCACAACAATCAAAGACACAAATAAATTACATTCAGCTTTGAACCGCTCTCAATTTATTCGCTGGGTAATGTAGAATACAACACAACATGTGAAAAATTTAACTTATTTGAACAGAATCACATTCAGTCAACTTTTCGATATGCGGAAAAAGGGAAAGAACCCCTATTCCATCTCTTTCTATGCTTCTAAAATTTTTGTTGGTTAACCTTATCACAATTTAAGCTTTTTACAGTTCCACAAAAATACTGGTGAACTTAACCAGTGGTCAATACCCTGTGTTTAAGGGACCTTTGTGAGCGAATCAATGATTTCTTGACATGTAGCTTTCTTTTCATTGTATTTCAGCAGATTCTGTGAGAACAAAAATTTTTTAAATTTTCGTGAATTTTTTAATTCAAAACATTCTTTCTCGCTATATTAAGTACCGCTGAATATTCAAGCTTGCATCTTAAGCGTTCTTACTATTCTATTTCCTCAACTCTTCTTCTTGTTCTGAGGCTCATAGCAAACCGTCAAGCTTTTCCAAATCTTTGATCTAAACTTTTATAAAAAATTTTTCAGTTTTTTAACATTAAATAGGTAAAATCATTAGATCTGAGACCAGTGAAAGAGAGAAGCCAATCAAATTACAAATAGCTATGTTCTAACAACGTAAAACAACAAACAAACTTACTCCCTTGGATTAATTGATTGAATATTGCATTCTTATATCTTTCTGCAGACATAACAAGTTGAATTATAGAATTCCGATAATTCGATTATCACCGTCTGATAGTATGTTGACAAATGCCTTTATATCAGCGCTCGTTTAAGCGAATGTCAGCCCTCTATGACAATAACTTCTTTTTCAGCTCCTAATAGCAAAGCTGTAGTTTTTTGTTTCTTGAGTAAGTAATATCTTTGCTCCAATTCCTCCTGAATTCTTGTTTGTGCAAAAGCAAAATTATGAAGTCCAAACCGACTCAATTTTTTTTAGTACAGTCTCAAAAAACACATGATATGGTTTCAGTGCAAAATTTTTTTTTGGACAAGCATTTCATAAATCAAGTGAATGTCTCTTTTATTATTTTTTTCTGTGACATTTAGAAATATAAGCTGGTATTTTTTCTGTTTGCTTTTCATTAGTCTTCAAAAGACTAATCAATGTATGCTGTTGGTTTCTTTAGGAAGAACACATAATTTGTTTTACTTTATCACACAGACCGCACATCAGTCTATTCAACCTCTGTCTAGTCAAAATAGTAGTCTCTGTTATCACTGCTGTTCTTTCTCCTTCTTTAACTTCAATTAATTTATAAATATGTCCCACCTATAATTTATTTTTTTTCCGACTTAGCTCGAGCTTGGGGTAGTATTAAGCTTTCTTTGGGATTCAAAAATATACTTATTATTCTTTATTGTATGTCACCAAATTTGTAATTATTGTTTAACACAGTTATCCAGAGTCGGTCCTCTATCTTTGCATAGCAAATTTCACAATGCCATTACCATCCAGCTTCTACTATAGTTCTTTTTTCTTATTACATGGTTTGAACCACTTTATATACCTTCAAGTTTTTGTTACTCTGCTAGCTGACTTGTACTCATTGAAATCCGAAACCAGCTAAAAACGTGTGTTCCGCAAGTATTCTGATATTTTATTTAATTTCAGGAATTGAGTTTAATGCCAGGAATGTTTTGCCGCGGCTTACAATATATTTTATTCTTATACTTCTTTGCTGATCAGTCTCAGTCGTAGAAATGGTAGCTTTCATTCTGCTTCTTTCAAGTGTTACATTAGCTATAAACGCCTCTATTCATTAAACCCTCTCTCATCTCTTCTTTCAAGTGTAGCGTGTCTTCTGAGAACTCGTCTTCTGAATTTGCTTTGCGACACAAAACTATAATTCTGCTTTCCTACTTCTGGCCTAAACTATGCTAGGTTTCGCTCTTGTAAATTCAGGTTCTGGTAGAGCATTTACAAGTGCAATTACCAATTAATTTTACGCACATAAAGTTACGCATATAATAAATTTTCCATATATCTTATAAACATATTGGAGCTCTTGCACTTTGACCGTCCCATGAGGAGGGGCCTCCTTTGAGACCTTTCCCCATCGCAAGCCAAAGGGGTGTCGCTGCCGTTACAACTTAGTGCAGCCGAGGAGACATGTCGATTGTGTCAACCTCAACTTCTAAACTGCGAAGTCTTCTTCTCGTGAAAAAAGTTGTGCTTTGCAGTTGCAGATTTATAAACAACAGTGAGACATTATAGGCGAGTTTGACATTTTGTATGAAAATGAAATTAGAGCGGTTGGTGAGTAGTATGGAACAGTACTGTAAGACGGTCGAGACGGTGACGTCACGTCAGTGGTGGAAAAAGTGTTTAATTAGCCAAGTTTGAGGTAAGCTGGGTGGCGTAGATAGCAGTGAGAAATTATGGACGGGTTTGATCTATTACAGCAACTTGAGGGTAGACATGCTGATTGAGTGCGGCTTAACTAGCGCTCCTCAATTTAAGGGCTTTTCAAAAATTCGTTGCTCGCTTGGTGATCGACCAGGAGCCGACAAAAGGTCCTCGCTTTCACACAGCGCCACGGGGAGGTAGACAGTGCTCTCTAATTTGTGACTAGAGGTGGTATAAGGCTTTGTCCGCATATGATGTTTTCCATACAAATTCGTGCATGTAGAACTCCAAAAGTGCCCTTTCCGCCCCATTTCTCGATTTGTGCCCCTTTTTGAACTTCTGCCATGGAGACTCAATGGTGTTTGTGTAAGCACCGGTCTCAGGATTAATAAAGTGGAGGCTGAGGTTAACAGTCTCATGCTGATACCCCTCCAGGATTTCTTTGACAGTGCTGTATGCGGCCCACTGGTATGGTTGTTTCTGGAACAACGTACTGCCTGATCAGTGGGAGAAGGGTAGCAACAGCTCTTCGTTCAACTCGGGTGACGCAACATTCATTGGTTCCTCACTCAGTACGCCCAAAACACCAATGTTTCTCTACTACCCTACCCCTGTTGTACTTTCTCCGAGTAAGAAGCGTTTCGTAGATCTCCGCAACTTTACCGGGACTCCCTATTCTTAAAGGATGCTTCCTGAAATGCTCGGTGCAGATATCTCTGAAATATTTCATATAATCTCATGAAGTGTGGAAGCTGAGTTTGCTTCCCGTTTCACGGACGATTTCAACTGCTATGTCTTTATATGTAAGCCTTTGGTGTTTTTCCCAATTTGAGGACGAGC
>UXUI01007375.1:3946-20284 GCA_900576705.1 Enterobius vermicularis | reverse complement strand
CGCATTCGCTTCAGATTTTATTTAACTGAAGGTTAACTAACAGTAAAAAACAACCACGCTATGACAACTAAGGTAAGGGACAATACAATAACGATTGGCGCCATATTACAGAATTATGAAATATCTGCACTGGTTGATACAAACAAAGACAATCGCTTTTGAAAAAATGCACCTTACAACAGCATTAGCAATAAGAGCAGAATACAAAATTTTTTCAGTACAAACGTTATTAAGCATGAAGAGTAAGTAAATTTAATACAGAAAATAAAGAAAACAGATAACTTTGCCTAATCACGTAGTTTTGTTTCGCGACAACAATTTTGTGGTAAGTAACGTATTCAGTATGAATATAAGTTCAGCAATGAAAGTGGCATTACAGTAGTACCACTATCAAATTTTGCCGCGTTTTTAACTAAGATTTTGAAGACAGTTTTAGTTAACAGAAACATCGTTTTAGCTTTTTAAAGTTTACAGTAAATGTAGCCTAGAGCTCACTTCAACGATATCACCATCGGCACATTCCAAATGAACATAGAAGAATCATTGGTTACAATAAGTTTATGTTCTTTGCCATGTTCTACAAAAAAGTGACGAGTATGTTCTATCCTGACAACTAACTTTTTTAAAGCCAGTAAACAATTCCATAATTCCAAAATTTTCTCATCTTGTAGTTATTTATATCTTAATTACTAGATGTAAAAAATTATTGTAGCTAAGTTTAGTGCTGCTGAAAGCGGCAATCGAAATTGATATTAGTGAGAAGGCATTAAGAGATAATTGAAAAAAAATGAATAATTTAATTGCTTAAAATAAACTCTGTAACACAAGTTAAAAACGTATGATAAGGCCTTATAAAAAAAGATCTTATTTGGTTTGCTAAATTTGTAAACTGTAAGGCTAAAATTCAAATATACGCTAGCTGACATAACAATCTAAGCATATCTGTAATGAACTATTTCTTTTCTCAATTCTATCACAAAAATTACATATTTAATGAAATTGTAGTCGGTACTCTTCTTTTTAAAAAACAAACAGCTAATAAAAGTTAAAAAATTTTTCAAAAGTTTGTAAAATTGGCACTTCTTATCTCAAGTACACCAATGAGGAAGTTAAAAGCAGATTAAAATTTATGTTCTTCTATCTGTAATGCACTAGAATTACACGATAATGAACAGTACATTTAGCAAAATTTCCAATTGCTTAAAGGTCTTATTTACTTTTAACACCGGCAAATGAAAGGTGATAGCGCAACGTTATTAGTGCCCCAACATGAAGCGATTCAACCATGTTTTTTGGCAATTTTAAAACTCCTGTGCTTTCCATTGTAGTATTAAAATAGTAGCACTAAAACGACAAGAATTTTAAAGCAAGGATTGTATTCCATTTTGCTGTTCACCTCATGCGATCACCGGTAACGCTCTATCTCAAAGTAACTGTCAAACAGTAACGTTGTACGTTTACAGTTCGCTAAATGCTGTACCAAGCTAGGCGCCTGTTATTGCTGATTTCCACGAACGATTGCTTCCTGAAGATAATAGCCTTTATTTTTACCAAAATGTGTCGGAATAAGAGCATAGACTGCAAACATAAGGTTATCATTTTATTTTGTCTCTTTTTTTTTTACAAATTTTTTTTTTGAGTTTGGCTTGCAGTGTTTTTTTGTGATTCAGGTATGGTTGAATAAAAATTTGAAATTCCTGTTTCATATAAATGTTTCGCTTTGTAATACACATTGCTGAGTATCCTGTCAACTTTGATTCAACATGTGATGAGTGACTGCACAGTAAATTATTGAGTAGTCAAATTTGCCTGTTCATTATAGAACCTACTTCAAACCACTGTGGAAGACGATGACTGTGCGGAGCACTTTTTACTTCATGAATTGGCATTTCGCGAGTTTCTTGTCTGGCTGGAAGTGTGACAAGCTTAAGCTCTGTACCCCTGGAGGTCGGAACTGAAGGCACCTTTGCTTGATTCTTCTGTTCAAATTCCTGCTGTTCCTCATTACTGAAGTCATTAATTTTTGGCTTTGAAAAATAATTATTTGGATTTACCTGAAAAGATTCTGGTTTTATTAAATTTACAACATTCAGTTGCTGGAGCAACTGAAGCATAGTGGGGGTTACCTATGTTTAGTTGAAGTTTTAACCATTCAAACCAGTATAGAAACGTTAAATATATTAACAGGTTTTTAAAAATCAATGAGGAAAAAACGTTTTATCAATTTATGAATACGTCATAAATCAGTACTTCTGTATTGTGTTCTCTCTGTATTTCTTTTTTAAAATGAATTTTTTGAAGACGTTTTCTTTTAGCTCTCTCTGCATTACTTCTTGGTGGGGTTAGGTCCAACACGACTCTGTAATTCTTTCGTAAGTTTTGTTCAGGCATTTGTTCAACTCCCTAATTCGGATAGGATTGAAGAAAGATAAAATAAGTGTGGTTCAAACTGACCAAAGGCACAAAGAATTATCGGTCTTTAACCGCTTGTGCTTTCTCAACAGATTTTTAACAGAGTTTTTCTGACTGTTTTTCGGGTCATTATTGAATCAATGTCATGTTTTTCCCCATTGTTCGCACTCTTTTTTTAGTTTTAAGATTTCTGACTTAGTGGGACTAGTAACTGCCGTTTCCCAAGAAGATATTTGTAGAGTCACAGGTAAGTGAGAGTCGAACTTACTTTGCTTGTTTGTTCGGACTGGCGTATTTCATCAATTTTCGAGTGCTTGGTGATCCCATTCTCACTAATGGTGATTCATCACCTTCCGCGCTTGTTTTAGCTGCGTCAGGCATATCTGACTCTAGCGATTTTTCACTGCTAGAAGTTTCTAAACTTTGTTCGGACGAACTATTAGAAAAAATTTTTATTTCTTCTGAGCCTTCCAGTTTCTCGTTCTTGCCATTTAATCCACTAAAAGTTTCCAAGGTTTTATTAGGTGATTTTGTGATTTTAGTAGAGTCTTCATATTTCTGCAGCAAATTGAGCAACCACTGAGGGAGGCTTTTTTTACCATTTGAAGTTTCGCCGTTAATACCTTCTAAATCAAACGGAACATAGGGAGCTGGGGCATCAGGTTCAATCACAATCTTGTCTAAATGATACGGGTCTTCCTCATCATTTGGCTCTTCATCATCGTTGTCTATTTCCGATTGTTTGTAGACTAAGGGTTTTAGTTGTGATGGCTCTCCGGCCTTCTTTCTTGCTGGAGGAGACGGTGTTAGACGAACGCGAGCAACATTGTCATCTAGGCTCATATTATTATCACGAGAAACATAGTGATCTGGAGGAGCAGAAGTCGATGACGGGTAATGGTATGGTTTTAAATTATAGCCCTGTGGGTACTCGGGTGTTATACCAGGATACTTCAGGGTGGTGATTGGAGGTGTTGTTCTGAATAAATTATCTTCTGGACGTGTTTCATCTTTCACTGAAGTTCCAGTCACAGATTCAGAAGTAGTAGTTGTGAAAGGCTGTCTTGCGTACGTCCGAGGTTCGTTGTCGCGATGCTTTGGTACAGTAGAGGGTTGTGTTGTTGTCTTCGTCAGTGGCTGTACAGGTTCACTGTAACGTGTCTGTGATGTAGTGGTAGGTTGCGTAGTAGTTATAAACAGCTCTCGTGGATAAGTTCGCGCCTCGTTATCCCGTAGCTGCGGTATGGTGGTATACTGCGTAGCTGGTGTGTACTTTTCGTTGGAATAAGTTTGTGCTTCATTACCGTAAAATTTTGGAAATGCTGGTGTGGATGCTGTCACCGTATTAATCTCTTTTGGAAATATATGAGCTTCACCATCGCGTAATTGTGGCTCGACAAAGTGCTGCATTGGAGTTGGAGGAAAATACGGAGGCTGGTAAACGGGTGTATAGGGAACTTGATAGTGAGGTGAATAATAAGAGGGTTTCTGAGACGGATATTGTGAATAATAAGAAGGTGGGTAGGTTGAGTGAGCACGTCTGTAATCATTATATATTTCTTTTGGTTTCGTGGTCGTTTTTAGTGGTGCCAAATGAGGAGGAGGAGTTGTGTAGGGCAGCGCAGATGGATTTAGTCTGGAAAACGGTCTTGAAATTCCTGACATTCTGTTATCAGTTCGGTTCCTATAATTTGAAATTCTTTTTCGAGTTGCGTTTGCAATTTTTCTAGAAGATGCGGGTTTTGATATCCTTGTTACATTTACACTTTGAAAACTCGTTGCGTCAGAAACTTGGTTGACTGGTTCATCAGGTCGTGTGTGAAAACCAGGAATGTTGACTATCACGTTGTTCTTGTTGGAAACTATAATTTGTGTCGTTGGCCCATTAGTATTTGAACTATTTCTATAGCTTTTTTGCGGCCGATAAGGGCGATTTCGTGGACGAAATTGTCTTTTATTTTTCTGTAAAGTACAGTATAATTTAGAGAAGGTTTATCAGACTCAATTCTGAACACCTCTGAACACATTTTATTTAGTATGTAGAACTGTTCACAGCATAGTCAATTTAAAAACATTCTAATTGCACCTGAGGTCAGATGAAGATATCTCTGTGATAAAACTGTGTATGCTTTTGACTCTGCTACTGAATGAGGTTACGTTTTTCTAGCACAATCAGTGGTTTATGTCAACCAACAGTCATATCGTCTACAAACAGAAAAGTACTCATAGAAACTCAAGTTTTTGAGTTTACTAAACAAATTATTACAGAATTCAGAGAAAGCTTTTGCTGCGCATAACGAAAAAGAGGCACATTTTCAAGTAGGTGAAAAATGCTGTGAAACAGTGGAAGTGCTGTTAGAAGTCTGAAAATTGCTGACAATTAATAGATGCATAAGAGTTACAAATCGGCTACTAATGTTCAAGCAAGTTTTGGAGCTTTAGGTTGCTTATTTCTTACGCTTATTTTGGTCTGTTGCGTTGCGAACTTTAATTTGGTCAGCATCTATAACATCCCTGTTAAATTTCTCTTCTATTCCACTGATATTGTACCTCTTCTTTATTTTTTTGTATTCCTATCTCAAATAAATGTGCTCTACAGTGACAGAATCTTACTGCTGTCTTAAAACTTGTTAAAGCTTTTACCTTTACTTTTTTTTGCGGTTGGTGATAATTTCTACAATTTATCCTAAAAAAAGGTTTTGCTGCCCAAATTTTAGAACTACGCCACAGCTGCGTTTTCTAAGGTTATCAGAAGTGAAAACAAAGCAGTGATGAAATAAAACTCTAATGCACTTTGCAAGAACTGCCATAGGAGAATTTGGGAGAGCAAAGCAAAGAAGTAATCACACATATATTAAATGAAGTGAAAGGAATCATAGTTGCAGATGCCAACCACAACAATCATGAAGAAACCGAATTTGAGTCAGCAAAGCCGTGCCAGTCTGCAGATATCAAGCAGATAACCAATTTTCTTTCATTTTTTACATTGGTTCCAAATCTCGCTTGCCGAAAGAAGAAGCGTCATTTTACTTATTTATTCGCCTAGCTTCTTTCTTTAACATTGATGTGTTCTTGAGATTTTGCCAGAAATGGGCTGTATTAAATCTTATTTCAATTTTTTTTCACTTCTTGCTGTGCTCTTCACTACTGTTTCTATGATGAGCCTTAAGAGGTAGCACAATACGTTGCACCGCTGCTTGCTTGACCTTACTGAACTTATACCCAAACTGACTGTTTTTTGACCTTGATTTAGCGCGATTTAAAATCAACCAGCTAAGCTGGAAATTCTTATCTAAAATAGTTCCACTGAAAACCTAAAAATTTCTTCTGCTTAACCGTATTTTCTAATATATTATTATATTTAGCTTCTAATCAGTGAAGTGATTGTTCAGATTGTTTAGCTGCAAAGAGACAATAAATTGGTAAACGTGAATAAAATAAGGAAAGAAGTATAAATTCACTGTTTTAGACCGTTAAAGGTTCGAGCATGCAAAAATGGTAATGTAAATGCCGTTCTGAAATTGAACTGCGTTCCGCATCTGTTTTTCGCCAAAAAACGGAAAAGTGAAATAATAAAAAATTTGGGCTGCTGAGTTTTCCAAGTTCATTCGTCTCATTGCTGCTTTTATTATCTGCGGGTGAAGTCCCTTACGAATTTTTGTATCTGAGCACTTACGTATCAACGCCGTTTTGTAATAAATCTTTAAGGGCTTTAATAAAACAGAAACCCGCATAACTTGACAAAGGAAGTTAAATATAAAAGGAGCAAGTGTATATCGGGCGTATTGCTACTTTTAAAAAACGTTGTTTTTTTTTGACTCTTATATTTGGCTACAATAAAGTTTGTTAAAGTATCATAAAAACCGAAATGCTTAAAAAATAAGAATGCTAAAATTTTTCACTTTATCGTTAAATTAGAAATCTTACTAAATCTTTTCTTTCGGATTACTTTTTTTGAAATTTTTTTATCGACTTAATTGAGTTTTTGAGCAGAACCAAAATTTCTTTCTTTTTATTTTGAAGGATCTTTGCAGTGTTCCTCGAGAACTTACAGAAGAATAAAGTACGCCGCATAGTTTTTAAGCCGCCGGCGATTTTTACGACCTTTATTGATTCAGGGTGATGCACTTTGCAGTAGTTTACTAAGCATTTATTGGTAGGTTACTTGTTTGACTGAATGCTTGAGTAATAAAACAGTAAACAGGGCTGATGTTGCAAGGTTTAAATTATTTTTTTCTAACATCTTCTTTATCTGATTAAACATAAGCTAGTCGGGCAAAATCTCAATTTCTGAAATTTTTCTCAATTTTCTCAATTTCCCAGTTTATATGCATCATTTCTAGAGTATCTACGCAGCAAATCATATAACTTTAATCAACTTAACCGTTTGACATTTCTCACCAACATTTTTTCAGCTTTGGAAGCAAACTGAGGCACTGTTGTTGAGACTGTTGTAAGTAAGACTATAAATAAATTTTTCGTTGGCAGCTATTAAAGCGTTGTACAATGACTTACAAAATTTTTTTTCTCTTTCAAGCCTCACAATTTGTATCAAAGATCTAGAGCTTAAACACTTCACCTTTAATCGCCTTCTGTAATGTCCACTCCTAGAAGTAGCAGGGACGGCATTGTAATTCTTCCTTATCTGGTTTAGTTGGGTCACATTATTATCTAAAAAGAAATGTATGAAAGAGTATTACAGTGAATCATATAAACAAGAACGATTTCACTGCGAGTTAGTCATGTTTAAAGCAGTGGTCTTCCACCTGAGATTGTAAAATTATATGTTTATTTTGCCAAAGTGAGGAAATATTGTTGGTGTTTTCAGCAAATTTTTTACTTCTTAAATCATTTTTAATCGTTTTAACTGTTAATAGCAGTTAGTAAGAGCCTTAGTACATTCTATTTTAAAAACAGTTTGAAAACACTCAGTACTTTATAAATTCACCTTTGAAAGTTTCAAAGTAATCTGTTTCTCTAAATAGAACTTTGATTACACATCTTTTACGGCTCTCTGAACTGTTGATTTCAGGCCCTCAACTGTTCTATGATAGGGTTAACTAAAAAAGCCTAGGTTTTGATTTTCAAATTTCAACGACTTTGCAAAGCAGAAAAACCGCAAAAAATTTTTCTTGTTTTTTTTTTTCTTAATTTTTTTTCTAAGGCTTTAATAGATTTCAATTATTTGAAAAATGTGCTGCAGAGTAAAAGATTTTGGGGCGTTTAAATAATCCACAGTACTTAGTGCCAAATTCGACTAGGTTTTGCGAAAAATTAAACAAGTTTCGTTTTCCTAATACGCTTTTTAAAAAAAGTGGTTTTTCAACGCTTTATTTGCTTGTTCCAACACTTTATTTAAAAGTTTCTTCTATAAACTGCTTTTCTGTCTTGAGACATACATCAAAATGGCTCATTCTTTCATCAGTATGTCGTTACGTTTCAGTTTTCGTGCATTGTATTTTTACACTCTACTGCTTTTCCCAACTTTTGCTCTTCAGCTTTATCACTGACTAAAGTTTGCAGACTTTTCAAAAAAGCGTTTATTGTAGACTGAGCAGTATTTAAAATAAAACTGCAACTGATTTTTAATTACAGAAAGTTTTTTTTTGTTTAAATTAGCTTTTTATTTTTACGCAATTTACGCTCTTCAATCATGCAATTTATAAATTATTAGCATTTCTGAGCAAATAAACTGTTTAGTATACTACTAGTACTAATATACTATTATACTATTAGTCCCTGACCTTAGTGATAACAATTTTTCACGAAATTAAAATAAATAACGTTTTCTGTTAACAAATCTTTCTGGAAAAAAAAAGTTGTATTAAGTTAATATTAAGCTAATATTAATATCAATAGCTAATATTAAGCGTTTGATGAAATAAACGCAAAAAATTTATGCTAAATTTTTAAGGTAAAAGTTGATAATCTATCTTCGTTTTCAAAACAGATATAAAAAAATTTAATTCACTGCAATATAGTAAGCTTTCTTACAAAAAAAACTTTATGTTTTAAACATTTGAATTTTTTTGCCATACCTTTCTCAATATTTTGCGAATTATCTGCTGCTTCAAGCGGAGAAATACTTTGAGCTTCTAGAGCTATACTTCTATTTGGCAGCTGTGAAAGGGACGAACTGAAAGAGCAGATGCCGTTGATACTGGTAAATTATACAGCAGTAATCGAAAAAAAAAAAACCGAGTAAAAGATTATGTCTTTAGTGTATTTGATGGTAATGGTTTTTACCTAAAATAGCAATTCAAACCACAGAACTGCGGCCATAAATTAGTTTTTGCAGTTCTGCGTAATTTTTCTCGCAAAGTCCTAATTTCTTTTTTTTTCTAGATTAATCAATTTACTTATTTTTTTTAGCACCAAAGAGAAAAAAACTTTTATGATTGTAAAATTAAAAAAAGAAGTGCTTTAGAAGGCTCAGAACTTGGTGTTATTTCATCGCTAATCAAATGATAAATGTTTTAAAATTGTCAAGCCATAAACCACCATAATTAGTATTATAAGTAAGTTATTGAAGTAGAGCATATTAATAGCGTTGTTAATTGCTGTATATAATTAAATAACAATTTAATTTGCTTTAAATTAAATCAGTGTATAAAAAACTTTTTTTCTTTATTTTGCAGCTGAAATACAAATTGTCATGTTTATATTCTAGTCTATTCCTTCTTGTCGTTGAAAATTTCAAAAGAAAAGTGATAAGCTTTGTAAGTTACCAATTAAAAATGTCAGAAACAATTCTGTAATACTGTCGTCATCTAAAAATTTTAAAAACCATATTTCCTTTTAAAACACACGTTTCACTACATACATCAATGAAAAAATTACACAAAAATTGTAAATATCAACGGTTTTTTGTAAACACCACAAAATTCTCTATCAGTTCTAAAAAACTCAAATGCCACTTGCATTTAAGTATTATTTGTGGATTTTACAAATGCCGTGTAAAGAAAAAAAAAGAAGCAAAACAAAAAATTAAAAATTTCTTTAAAATAATTGCCTAAATTGTAATTTCTCTATCTCAGTTTTCTTTTAAATTTAATTCAGGCTAAAAATTACGCTGATAAAAGCAGCCCGATACCGTAATATAACTGAGGTTTGTCAGTTTGATATCAATTCTATAAACCCAGACAAACAATCAGAAATTGGTATTTTTATGAACAAGCAGCAAAAAAAAAAATTATATTTTCAGCAGTAATCACTTTCAAGTACAGAGTGAACAACATTCTGACCTAAGCCATTTAAGTGCCCAATGTAAAAACAGCGTACCTTTTAGTTTCTGTAAGTGGTAATCTTGATTCTGTAACCAAATACGTTATGACTGACGGAAAAACTGCTGACAACGTCAACAAAAACAGAGTTTGAACCAAAGGAATATTATTAATTATCATTTTGTCATCATTCTAAAATAATTATCAAATTTGAACGTTCAACACTCATATTTTAATAGATATAGCGGCTATTGTTTTGGGCAGCAAACGACGACGAACGAATTGAAGTGCCCAGGAATAAGATGGATTTTCAACAACAACTTATAACGTTATGTGCGCTTTTTCATCAGCTTGAGAATTCTTAGCTTATTATTAATGAAATATTTTTTTGCTCAAAATTTTTCTGATAACGCGACTCAAGTTAAAGCAACGTATCAACATTCAAGTATTCTAATCATGAGTTCAATGAGGTAAGAAAGATATAATCGAAGTTTCTCAATTATAACAGAGATACAAAATATGATTTATACTGATTGCCAAGTTGTTGCAAATTATAAACAGGCTAAATTAATCTGTGACAGATAGCAAAAGTCCATTTCAATAAGTGATAGCATATGTAGCTAAAGCCTCTAATAATCTTCGGAACAGTTGACAAGAAGATATTTTTGCTCAGAGATTATATTTCTTCAAAAGCCTGAACATTTTTAACTTTATACTGCATTTCTTCTAAACTTATACTGATGGTAATATTTCAGCAAAAAGTCACTGATACTAGGTTAACTTGTTAGATGTATCGTGTCACACAACTGCTGATAAATGTATCGCTTCTGAAAACGATCATTTAAAAAACAAATCTATTTATTAAGTATTATAGCTTTACAACATTGTGAAAACGTCGTGAAGTTTGAAAATGCACTAAGACAAAGAAGAAGAACTTCTAGAACAAATATGTTTATTTGAAATCAGAACAAAATGGCAAGCAATATGCATTTTTAAAGCCGTTCTTTGCGGTAGAAGAATTGTCTGCCAGATGCTACGGTGCCATAAATGTTGCGTAAATTTTGCGAATTCAGAAACAAATAAATAAAAAAATAGAGCGGTTTGCTTTATTAAAGGACTGCTATCTTTTTTTTGATCAGAAGAAGCGTTATTGTACAATACTGTACAGTACAAATAAATCAGTGACATGCAAAAAAGAAAAAAGGAAAAAACTTAAGATTAAAAAGCAAAAAAAAAAAACAATATTTGTTAATCGACGTTCCCTTTTTTTGCCACAAGAGGTGAAGAAGTGAATGGTGGATATAGATAGAAAAAAAACAGTATAGCGTTAACAGAGCTGACTTTTTGGGTATTTGAAACTGCTACACTGAAACAGCAGTAACGATGAATGAATGAGTGAATGAATGAATGAATGCAGCAGGGTTTGATACTCCTGAAAAGCGAATAGCGAAATCAATTAAATTGGTAAATTTTTGACTTTAAACTTTGCTACTGTCAGGAAGAAACCCAAGACACCTAATTGCTTCTGTAACAGCAAACCAGTTCTAGATTATTTTGTACTTCTGCTTATGCTTTTTGAACGTTAATGACAAACTTAGCTGAGCAGCTCGAATAAAGCATAAAGCACCATCGTTGTCACTAGTTTTTCAAAGAACATTCTGCTTTTTTATGTAGCATAGAACCTACTTAGGATAGCCAAAGGCTGTCTAATCACGCAGACAACTCTCCATTTTTGTTACAAAGTTTTCAAATTTTAAGCGTCATTAAAAAAAACGTCGGTAAATTGAATTCTGCACTTCTTTGGAACATTTCAGCCATAAGGAACTGAATTAAACTTTTGCACTTTACCATTAGATTTTTATTTGTGACATTCTTATTTTAGGTAACTTTTTTTATTTCCTTTGTCATCTTTCGCACAACCATTTAACAGATTTCTTCTGTCGGTTTTTTACAATTTCTTCACCGTAGGAGTAATTTTTTATAACTGGCTTATTTGATAAAGACCAAGTTTTTGTTTAGGCCAACAGTGACAAAGCAAGTTGTTAGAATTGGTCTAAGTCTATAAGAAAAGTGACGTTGTTATCGGCCAGCTAAACGACAACAATTTTTTCACTCTTTATAAGTATTCCAATTTTTGGGCTTTTTAAAAACAGTTTTAATAGTCAATAATAATAGCTTCATTGTTAACTGTTTCATTTTTGATGATGGTATTATAAAGAAGAAGTTGGCTGCCTAATAATAACCTTCTTTTAACATATTAAATAGAAAATAACTTTTTGATTTAAGAAAAGTTGGAAAAATTGGTTTTCTTCCTCTCTTCCTTCTGTCTAAGAAAGAAAACATATGACAAAAGCAAATAGAGAAGTAATACGCAGTAAGACTTATTTGCTGAGACAAAAATCAAACATTTGTTTTCTAGAGAAAACTGTTAGTTTGCTGCTTTTTGTCAGGTCCTAATAAGGCCACCTGAGGTATAACAGCCTTAAGTAGAGTACTGGCAAAAGTCATCAAGTCTGAAAATGAGTTTTTTCATCAACAAACAATTTGTTGAATGAACACTGTTCCGCAGGTTTTCAAAATGATAACCCTTGTATTTTACAAAAAACTGAGTCGGTATTAACTTTAGCACTAAATAATCTGTGCGAGGATCTGTGCGAGGATTTTGAATCTTTTGAATTCTACAGAACATCTGTTTGAACAGTATTTGAAAAACTCGCTTGAACAATACGGAAAATCAAGTACTCTATTGCAACTTCTGAAAATGTGACGTTTAAGGCTTGTTGTTTTGATTGGCACCTATTGTAAAATTGTAAGAATGCGCTAAAAGTTAATAATATTCCAGTAGAATGTTTTGTTTTGTGCTTAAACAATATTCCAATTCTGATAATCTTTTTTCTTACTTCACAAGAAATTTTAGAGGCATTCGGTGTTAAGGAATGACTGTTACAGATGTACACGCTTACGAAGGCTACCGTTACAGTACTTAACCGCTTCTGATATTTGATATGCAGCCTATTGCTTATTATTTCGTAAATTCGTCTTCAAAAAAAAAAAGGAAGTAAACGAAAGACTTTTGATTGAATAATTTAAAGATTTTTTCCTTTACAATTTCATATCGCTTAATTATTATAAACCAATATTTCAAACATTACTGTACAATAAAAAAAGAAAACAGTTAAATGATAAATTTGAAAGCAAATTGTCATTTTGTCAATTACTTGACTTGTTACCAAATTAGATTATAAATAAATAAAACAAGGGAATAAACAGCAGCAAGAAAAATTTACACAACTTTACAGAAACTAACTTTTATACAGTGTTGAAAGCAATAAAAATTTTCTTTTATCTCTCAACAAATTTACTGCCAATGATATATTTGTTGTCAAATTTGCTGCAGACAATTCGACCTTTCAAACATCACTTTCCTTAATTTTCCTCTTGTTGCAGTGAATACATAAAAATTTTCTTTTTACTTATCTAGTTTTATAGAGAGTAAAAAAGAACACGCAGAAAAACAGCAAAATTTTATAGAAATCTTTAATTTTTAATTTGTAGTTTTGGAATAACTTTAATGATCTGTATCGTAACTTGTATCAAGCATTCAGTGTTGAAAAGAAAAAAAAAAGAAAAAGTTTTATTTTATTTCTTAGAAGATCCACGATCATTTTTGAAATCAGTCGATTAGTCGATCTGCCAACTTCAGATTTACACGGAAACTGATGCAATAAAATTGAACAGTTCACTCGCTGCCTTACAGTAATGTATAACACACAAGAATAGAATTTTAAAATGCAAACTTTTTTGCAAGCTCTTTAAAACTGCTCAAAGAGACAATTTTATTTTTGTCAAAAATAAATGTAATTGTTAAAATAAATTTTTCACAGAAAAATTTTTAATATTATTCTAATGTTTTGAAGAAGGAAAAAACAGACAAACAATTAATTAATTAAACATTTTTTATCATTGAAAAGTTAAAAAAACAATTTTTGAACATTAAAAGATGAAAGAAAACAGACACATTTGGTGACCAAAGAGATACCAGCAAACAATTTTCTGTTTGCCAATCAACGTAAATTCCTTTTCTGCTACACATTTATCTAATCACTTTTTTCTTCTCCCTCATTTTTGGTACCGTTTATCAAGACCGGTGATAGAAAAGGTAAGAAAAAAAAAAAGCAATTTTTTTGTTGCCATTTTAACTTTTTTTGTTTTTAAACAGCTGTTTAAAAAATAGCAAAAAAAATTTTAAAAACTTTTTATGCTGAAAAATCAGAAAATAATTAATAAATTTTTTTTAAAGTATATATAAATAGAAGTTTATTGTAAAAAACTGACTTTTTTTTTGTTTATATGCCGTCTTCAAAAGTTTTTTCTTTCTTTTCTCCATTTTACCCGCCGGTTCCCCATTCCACCAGAACCCTATGCCTTTCGCTTCAACAAACACATTTTTTTGATTCCAAAAATGACCTTCGACTGTTATTGTTGAAAAGGCACAATAGTTGTTGTATGTTGATTTACGTAGACAGCACGATAGTTTCTTCTTGATCAGTTTTAAAGTTTTTCTTCCGAAAACTTTTTATTTTTTTTTTTATTTATTTTTTTTTCTTTTGCTCAAAAATTTCTTTAACCTACAAACATTTTTTAAGTTCAGGCATCAACATAATAATTCAAATTTTAAATCTATTTTAGACACTGTTAAAAAAGTAGTTTTTACTGGCTTATAGCGTTCTCTCTTACAACCTCTATATTCATAAAACTTAATAAGAAGGAATACTTTATTTTCATGACTACAGAGCACCCTTTTGACGTTTGATAAACGGAATAATAACGCAAAAAAAAAAACCCCAATGATTTTCCGCTGAAAGTATTGGTAATTAGAATCTGAATAAATAAGGTAAAAGTGCATAAAAGGAATTTATATTCACGCGTAGCAGAGAGCACTTGCCGTAATTGGAAAATTAAATTAATTACTGTACGAGTTCAAATTTATCTATATGTCAACAGCGATCATTGATCAAGTTCACATTTATCGTCTATTCAAACAGTATAAAAACCGTTGTGTAATTAACAGATGAGGAAGAAGGTTTGATTTTTGGCATATTATGGTCTATTTTAGGTTCAGTTTTTTTTTTTTTTTTTGCTTTGGTTCACAAAAGGCTCAGTAACAAAGTGAACAAACTGTATAAATTTAAACTTGATTTCTATGCGGAAATGCACTTCTTCTCGTCTTCTCTTTATGACTGCAGAAGTAGCACAGATTTCTACAGCTTTTGACAGTGACCATATAAAGAGGGTCTTAGTGAAAAAAAAAAAGGATAAAATTTGAAACTTGTTTGATTGCTAAAACAGATTATGTCAAGAATTATGATGGTTATGTATTACTGCCTAAAAGCATTTTAGTAACCTTTTCATTGAATCATTTCAATTTTTTTTCATTTTTTGTTTATTTTTCCTTTTTTTTTCACTACTTTTCGTTTTTTGTGTTTCTTCTACTAGCATTCTCTATCAAACATCTTCTCCGTTGTTTCAGTAACTACTTGTTATCTTTGGAACGATAACTGTTAGGTGGCGGTGATAAATAACAGTTCGTCGGCAGTGCTGTAAGATGACAACGAAGTAGGATGAAAAAGAAAGAATTCGAAATGAGAAAGGAAGACAGTAAGAAAAAACTATCAGGATTTTTAATCTAAGAGTTAAAAAAAACAGCAACAGGTTTTTGTTTTTTTGTGGATATCTTATTTTTGAGTGAATTAATAGCACAGCAACAGAACAATGTCGGTCACCAAACAAAGACGGTTACTTCAACATTCCAATCTGAAAAATTTTAATATTCGCAAAATTGTTAAAAGATGTTTGAATTAATTGTTGGCATTTTTTCTCATCGGGTCCCCAACAGTCTTCAGTATTCAAAGCAATGATAAACATAAGTTTTTTTTCTTTGTTCTAGAAACAAACATCAACTCAGTTGAAACTGTTTCGACTATTTCATTCCAGTGACAGTGTTATCTCAAAAAAAGCTGTCATTTTTATTCCTCGTATGTACTTCCACAGTCTTGGTCAGTTACACATGTCCTATCAGTGAAAGTTATCGGGGTTGCAGTTGTCACGTTGACTTGTTATAATTTTTAACCACAATGTATCTCATTCACGGTGACACAAGAAAAAAGTTCCAACATCAGTTTTCTTTTTTTTCGGTAGTATCTGATAACCATTGAGGTTGATTTATTGGTTGAATCAAAAATGTATGAGGAAGAAAGCAGAAGAGAAACACCAGAAGAGGAGGAATTGAAATCAACTTTATACTTTGGTCATACATTAAATATTTCTTTGTTTCTTAAAAATGAAAAAAAAATTTTTCTCAACAAATTAAAAATTTTTAAATGGGCAAAAAGAAAAAACAGGGAAATGAAAAAAAATTGCTGAATTGGCTGATCTAATTTGTTGAAATTTTTGAAGTACAAGTTTCACAAGATTTTGGTTGTCCAACACCACTCCTACGCACTTTCGATTACAATGAATCTAGAACAAAACTGTCTGTTTTTTTTATCTCTTTTTCCTACAGTTCTGTCGAGATTGACGGACCAATAAAATTACCCATATATATTTCAAACTTGTTCGTTCTTCAAAGAACAAAAACTCTTCTTTATTTGCAGTTACTATGGATAGAAAGGTTTTGTCCATCCATCTTCATCATCAATTTCTT
>UXUI01007373.1:10672-20702 GCA_900576705.1 Enterobius vermicularis | reverse complement strand
ATATATATATATATATATATATATATATATATTTATATAAATACGTATATACACTCATATATACCTATTGTGAATCTGATCTTAATGTTACAATAACAAATGAGGACTACAAATGCAAACAATGTTCGAATCAGATTTGAAACGAACACAACAATAAACTTCTCATTGACCATTTGAGTGCTTATCGTTCATCCAACCAATTCCACCAGTCTACCAATACTTCTTCTTTATTCGCTCATAATGTACCTATTTACTTGAGTACAAAAATAAACTTTCCCTTTTTTTTTTTGTCTTTTTTTTTTCTTTTTCTTTTTTTTTCCTTACCAACAATAACTCAATCAGAAATGCAGAAGTGTTTCTGAAAAAACAAAAAAAAAAGTTTTTTTAACATTGAAACCTTAGATAATTGCTTTTCCTGCCCGCTCTAGAAACAAAAGGTAATAAACCAATTCTAGATAAGAAAATATGAAAAAAAGCAAAGACAAAAAGCAACATTAAATATAAAGCATATATAAATGTAGATAAATTAAGATAAAAGAAACAGTGCACGAGCATCGAATTTAGCCTCGTTTATCATTACCTGCATCGTAGACAGAGTCATGGCGCACCAGATAACGACCATGAACAGACATCCGAAATGTGGTTTAATCAAATTGCATTTGTTTGATAGATCAAAAAAAACTTCTTTTATCAACCAAATGTACTTTATGGAAAACAAAGTATTTGAAAATTCAACTGAGGCTTCAGCAGGCTTTAAAATCGGTAGCAATGGTAACAGCAACAACGATGATCAACAGCTAAATCGGATATAACAGTCTTTGGCCCTGTTTACATTTGTGCAGGTGTTGTTATATATCTAACAAAACCTTAGTGAGCTTAACTGACTGACAAGGTATGTCAACAATGAAAATTTCCTCATACAAAAAATATTTCACTTTTTTTTTTTTTGATAATTATATTAATAATAAAAAAGTGGCAAATTTTATTTCCAAATCCTAAACAAAACTTAGGAAGTATTTATAAATTTAGAATGGTAAAATAAATCTATATAAGTCTATAATAGGTTCTTGGCAACTACTAAGTAAAGAATCTGTTGCTTATGCGCAATAAGTAAACTGAAAAAATAGTTGCTTCTTTTGTTAGTAAAAGTACTATCAAACAAGACATCGGTCAGTTTACCAATTGTAAATTAAATGTGCAAAAAAAAAAATATGATTACATATCATTGAAAAGCAGTAAGATATTTAGCAGTTACAAAATCTTCTTCAAAATTGACTACCAACTTTCAACAACAAAAATCTTACCAGAAAATTTTACACTTATTTTGATTTACTGTTACAAAAATTTTTTTGAATAATTCTCTGAACAGTTTAATCAGAATTTAGTTAGTTGTAGACCAAATTGATTGCTTCTTTTTTTTTTTTGACAAATTTCCATAAAATCAGTGTATTGGTAATATTTATTCTGGAAATTTTATGAAGCTGTCGTGTATCTATTTACAAGTTGATCTAGTCTTATCAGTAGAAAAAAAAAAACGAGAAGAGAAAGGCGTCCTAGAAAAAGTGTTTGACAATATAACTAAATCATTTACTTGGTTAGTTTCAGACAAGTTGGAAATAAAAAAGTTGTAACTTTTACTCTACTCAAATAAACATATTGAAGTGAATCAGTAAGAGACAAAAAAAAAAGCTCAGTTTTTTTAAATGTATAGCTTATAAATGGTTTAAAAAATTACGACAATAAATATATGCCGTCTGTTAAAACTTTATTGCTATTTGTCCACCGTTTTCTGTTACATTTCTTTTTTCTCCAAATAAGTGCTTTATTCAGAATTTACAAACCAACTGTCGTTTCTAGTCTAATAAATGTATTTAGAATGGTTCAGTTAAGATTCTGCATGAAAGTCAGCAAGCCGCTTCTTTGAACAGCTCATTCTAAACCGAACAGAAAACATGGTAGTAATGAAAGCAAACAGCAGTAGCCATTGTTGATGGAGAAGTATCATTCAATTTACTCACCGCAACATACAGCAGAAACTTGACGTGAATCTTTTTTCCTACTCTGTTCAGTTTTTAAGCATAAACCAAACTGTAGATTGTAAATCATTATTTGACAACAGAACAACAACTAACCAAGTTCTCATAATTGTTTCTTGCTTTCCTTGTCAAGAAAAAACTGCTGCTACCTTAAGCGTTCATTTATTGAAAGCAATCTACAAATTGTGCTGCTGTTTGTTGTTTTTACAACACTCAATAGAAAACTTATTTAAAACAAAAATTTTTTTCTAAAGATTACGTATTGCAGAAGCCAATATACAACTGTTAACATTAAAACAACTTTTGTGATTAATAATGTAGAACTTGGCAAATCTGAAAGCCTAAAAGCTACAGTAAGAAATTGTCACAAAATTCAAACTACGACCTTATCTAGCCTGAATGAGCAATCAAAAATTTCTCCACATAGTAATTGTTTGCTGAACAATAGAAGCTTAATTGTAACTTTGTTCCGAGGCTTCTCAAAATTTGTTGTACTGTTCCTTGCACTACCCATAGAAAAATGCAATTTTGATTTTCTCCTTGCCTTTTCTGCCTCTAAGCAGGAGTTCTCAGTTGCAGCGATCCCATCAACACCGACACTGTCACTGTCGACTACAGAACAAGTAACCAGCTATATGGTAAATTTCCTGCTAAATAATTGCCTTTGCTCTGTTTTATTTGGAATGCATAAGCCTAAAGCTTAAAAATTTTAAACCTTGTTTATTTAGAAGGCAGTCATTTACACCTTTTTATCAGCATGTAGTTAAAAATAGATTATTTATGACACTATAAAGGATGAGTGGGTGCCTGTTTTTTTTTTTTCATGACAATTGTGTCCCTATTGTTACTCTTGAAACCCTTTTTTGGAAACAAAAACAGTTCATGTAGAATTAAGAAACATCTACTTCATCTCAGCTTCAATTTCAGTTAGATTACTTGCAGTATCAGTTGGTAAACTTCAATTGTTCTTTGACCAAATGTTCGAAAGCTAGACAATTTAAATACATTAAACAAATAACAGATATAAAGTTTTTAATTACAGTGTAGGTCTGACTTCTTCCTACATGGTTTACTAAAAACTAAAAAAATTCAAAAATGTGAAACTTCAAATTGTCAACAATTCAAAGTTTCGTTCCACGTTCCCTGCTGGCTATAAGACAACAAAACTTCTGCGCTTTCGATACGATGTTTATTGACTCAGACTTCATCATTACGACTCAAAAGTTGCAATTTAGTTCTATGTGTTTCCTTCTCAAGAAAGATCTTAATGCCAAAAATTGTTTCACTTTTTACCAGCGATAACTGATAAATACATGCTGCAGTTTCCTTCATTGAAGCTGTTCAGCAGTACTTTGATCAATCAAAATTTGTTGACAGTAAGAATTTTTCCTGAATACTATGATAGTGTAGCACTTTGAAAAAAACTTAAACATGGACTTTAAGAGTGTCTTCGGTACTGACAAGCGAAAGACGCTGTTTTCTAGATGTTACTAACAAAAACAGATATTTTGACGCATTCAAAGATAACAACAAACTGTCACATATGTAAATTGAACTATAATAAGGCTGTTATCTGACCAAATCATTTGCGGCAACCGATAACGGAACCAAACTGTAACAACGGCGGTATCAGTCATTTGTTGCATTCTAAACCTATTACTCAAATTTCCTTTCTATTCTTTACAGTTTCTTTCACTTTCTTTCCCCACTTCTACTACAACTTCTACTCTATGTTTTTCTAATGCAATCATAGAAAAGCAAATAACGAAAGAAAATAGAAACGACCTTAAGTGTTACTCTGAATTACTGCCATTCTGTAAATGCTGTTACAGATGTCGGTTTTAGAATTCAGTTTAAAATTAATTTTTTGAAATTTTTAAACGCTCCTTTTAATTGAAAAAAATAGAATCTTCATCAACCGACAAAATGCGGCCAAAATCTTCGCGTGACTAAATAGCGTACTCCGCAACTTTTGTCTCCTCTATTTCCCCTCCTATTCCTGACCGCTGGAAATCGCTTCCTATAATGACAAATTTTTAAAATTTTTAACGAGACTACTGTTCTACAGCATTGAATATGTTCAGCATCCGATCAATTATCACTCGAGATAGAAAACGATGGCAGAACCAATCAGACCACCGTGGCAAACCAGAAGCGAAACGGATAAGACAAACCCGTCCAACGATAAGCAACCGAAAACTGACAGCGAAACCACTGAATCATCTCCGCATTTTGGTAAGGTCACTTTAAATTAATTTTATACAATAGCTCAAACAAATAGCATTATGTTCTGTTTATTGTTTAACAATATATATATAACACTATCTATAACAGCCACAGAAGTTTTGATGATAAGCAAAACAGTGGCTGTTTTAATCATCATTCCAATGAAAAAACAACTCTGTATTTAAATTTCTAAAAATTTTCATACATTACCTAAAAGCCAAAAACAGATCTAAACTTGTCAAAAAGTTATGACTCCAAAATAAGTACTTTTTTTTTAAAGCAACATTTTACCCTGAGCAACAGAAAAACTTAGTGATCATCCCAAATGACAGTTCTACGGTGGACATTGTTGTACTGTAAAAACTATTTAAATATACATACCATATTAAAGTAAATTAACTGCACCGGGATTCTACTAAAACCAAAACGCACCAGAGAATTGAAGAAACTAGGAGCAACAGAGAAGATATATCGCTTAACGACTAAATTTTAGGTGATAAAGCAAAACGTCTTCAAGGGAAAAGAAAACAGTTACCGTCGCCAACACCAAAAAAATTAGCTCCAGAAAAACGACGCCTTATGGAAAACGACATCAAAACTGAAAAAACGCAGTCTAATCCTCCAACGTTACAGCCATGGTCTAAAGTAAATCTGCCAAAAAGCTCAAAATCTAAGAACGTTTTCTTTGAAGACCTCGAAAAACTTATGCATGCACCGGTGAAAGATTTTCAAGAAGTGGAGGAAGTAGTCAATGCATTTCGAGGTATGCTGCAGCAACATATAAAAGAACCCGACAACTTAAAGCATCTAAGGCGCTCATCCGACTCAGCTGATGGTAAAAATTCAAAAAATAAAGAGCATCAACAGCTGCCTACTCCTTCAGTACGAAAAGTTCCAACTGCGTTAAAAGATTTAATATTAGCAAGCGGTGACGATAAAGCGAAAGATAACAGCAACAGTAACGATCGACCGGACAACGAAGAACAGGGAATGACGAAAACACCAGGTCAGAAATATGTGAATTGACTAACTCTATCCAGAATTTAATATTTTCCCTCAAAATTATATCACTTTTTCATGTGACCGATTCCATTAGCTTGTATACTACAATATCAGAAATTGTACCCGAAACACAAATTTTACGTTACGCCAAATCGCTGCAGAGCTTTCTTTACACTAACAGTTACATTATTATACATGACTTAAAAAGCTACCAATTACACAAATACACACGGTTCATTCCATCCGGTAACAATTAAAATAGTAGCAAATGATTATATGAGTTATTAATCTGTTGCAGCATCCACTAATAGTTTATCTAAAGAGACGAAACAAACTGCCAGCAAAAATGTCAGTTTTAAAAGTGAAGATAAAAGTCTGGAAAACGAACGTGACAATGGAAGTTCCGGTGGCGAAAATTCTAGCCAGAATGATGACACAATAGAAAAGGCAAAGATCATGATGCCGATACTTGAAACTCTTTGCGCGGACAAAAGCGATTCTATATTGTCACCAAATGAACCAGTAGAAAACGCAAGAAACGAAATTCGGGAGACAAACTTTGTTGTCCCAAAACCTGTAGATAGCAATTTTGAAGCAGACAAAGAAGAAAGAAAAAAAGTAATAGATATAGCGCTTAAAAAGATCGATGAATCTATGAAGGTGCAAGAAAACACGCCGATAATACCTTTAACATCTGCTAGCTCTATGGAATCGTCTCAATCTGCCCAAACAACTTCGTCAGGTCCAAACGAAACACCATCATTAGCAGAAGACATGAAACAAAAAATAGCTCCAAAAACTTCAACTTGTATTGTTTCACCAATACGACTAGAAGATATTACTCCATCACCACCTGCACAACCGACAATTTCGACGCAACAAGAGGACGTTATAATTGAAGCCGAATACCTCAGCGGTTATCAGTCGTCGTCAACAAATGCCTACTCGTCACAACTAAGAAATCCAAACAGTATGCTTTCCGCTACGTTGCCGCTCTTTCATATGCAAATAATATTGCAGACACCAACTAAACTTTATAATCGTTGAACTGTTACAAATTGCACCTTCTGCAGATCAAAAAAAAAAAAAAAAAAGCTCATTTTCTTCGCAATCCCAGTTATTAGTTGTTTTGGTCCTTCAAACTTCTTTACGTCACAAGTCGAATATCGTCAAAGTGAAATTTGTCATCCTTTCAAATCAGCTAAAAAGACTATGAATACAGCAAAATGGTAGCATATACCAGCGAACATACAAATCTATTAACAGTCCGGAACTGTAACAACTTGTCCAGTAAATAGCAACTATCAGAACCAGCCAATTTCTTGCATAAATGAGCATGACTGAGCACTGATCAATTTAGGTCAAAGAGTTAACGAAGTGAGACAATAAAAGCAGAATAGACTTATTCGTTTAAAAAATAAATAAAGAAACAAAAACAAAACTAAAACAAAAGATGTTTTTTGTGCTTTTCTCTTAAAAAAAAAAAAAAAAAGAAGACTTTTATTTCAGTACCAAGTTTGCAAAAATCTGCAACCGCCACCCTCCAACAGAACCACCAACTGAAACCTTTGTTTGTTCCTTTTATCAACACTGCAATAGCAGAAGTCGCTCCAGATGCGATGCAAAATGCAAAAGTGATTCAACCAGGCTACAGGTTTGCCACAAACTACTTATTTTCATCTTTGAACTTTCCTGGTGTACAGAGATCTAAATATGTGACACGCTGGTCACTTCTTATACTAACATTCCAATTTAATTTTCTAGCAAATTTTTGGAGTGTTCTTTTAAAATCCAATCAAACTATATATAAATAAGAATGCAGTGCTTAGACAGTTGAAAAACAGTTTCAGTCACACTTTAGCCTGGAAACAGGCAGCTATGGATGCACAACGATGGCCTGAACCTGCCGCAGCATTTCTGGCTCCCAAAGGTCCACCGAACATACTGTGTTCGCCAGAACAGATACGTCCTTTGCACATTCCACCCGTTGCCATTCCAGCTATGCAACAGTAAGTTCAAAAAAACTTTTATTTTTTGTTCTTACAGAACAGATAAAAGTGATGAAAATGGCACTATTTGTTGATGTAAATGTTATAAATGTTAATACTACGTCGGTTAACAAGGCACTCGCTCCTAAGCCAGTGAGCAGTTTGCGAGGCATCAGAATTCTATGCTAAAAATCTGTTTCTCCACTAACCTCCTCTTCTCAACAGTCCATTCGTTCTTAAACTTTCAAGCATAAACGACAACTCTGTGAACTTAATAGTATTTCGCAGGGTACCCCGCATCAGTCCACCAATGACAAGGATATTGTTACAAAGCAGTCCAAAAGGACCACCTTACTCCGAGCTAATCTATCCCTCGCGTCCTTTTCCTCCAATGGTACGTTTTAATACTCAATTTCAATGACCTACATTTAAGGCTTTTCTAATCGATGAACCCAACTTATTTCAGCAAATTGGGACACTAAATTCCTCCCACTGCCAAGTTGCTGAGCCTGTCAGTGACAACCTTCGCATAAAGACCGATTCATCAAAACGACCGTGTAATTCGTGGAGTATCTTTTCGCTTGCTCTGTCACCCATACTCCACGTTGAATGTAACTGCTTCCCACCAAGTGTTTTGACCTAAATCGCCAAAAACTGGGTAGAAAGCAGTATCTAAAAGTTAAAACAAAAGAAAAAAAAAATTTCAGCTTATTGCAAACTTTTAATTTATTCGACAATTTGCAACTGTAAAAAATGTCTTTCTTCGTATTCCGTTTCTACCTACTTCTGTTTCTCAGTGTTCAGTTGTTCCTAACCACGTACAGGAATATAAAAAACATTTTTACGGTAAAGTATTTTGAAAATTTTAAGTTTTGAAAATACCTACTTCAAGTTCAATGTCACTTGCGAATTGTGGATGACTAAAACATTAAAAACCAAAGCAACAAAAGCTCAACCCATTATTTCTCAAGAAATAACTCGTAGTAAATGTTATAATTACCACAGTAAACTCCCAGTACTCTTTATTTCATTTACATCAACCTACAATTACATTACGCGCTTTCACGTTTTGGCAACTTCTTGACAAAATCAGAATCTTTAATTTCTTCTCGAATTACGTCTAAACCACCCAGTAGCTCACCATCCAAATAAAGCTGGGGATATGTTGGCCAGTTGCTATACACCTTTAAACCTTGTCGAACCTAAAAATCACAATTTTAGCAAGAACTAAAACTGATGAGCCTGCAAATTAAAATGATCTTACTTCTTCGTCTTCCAGTATATCAAACGATTTGTAGTCAGCCTTTAATTCATTAAGAAGATCAACCATTTGACGTGAAAATTCTGTAAGTTAAAATATCAGGCAGCGAGTCAACTAATAAATTTATAAAGCAACATTTTTATAAATATAGAGATTTTCAAAAAGATTACTGCATTTCGGTGCCGCTGGATCGCCTTTCATAAAAAGCATTAAACGTGCAGTTTTGATCAAACTTTCGAGCCTTTTATTTAAATCCTAAATGAATAAACTCTAGTAGACCGATAAATCTCTGTCAAAAAAGTTTTCTCAGCAAAATTGTTACATCACCTTTCCCGATTTGTCCTCCGTAAAAGAAAGCTTCACGATCTTATTTCTTATTTCAGAAGGATTAAATCCATTATGACGATCCACCTCTTTCCCACCCTAAACGACTGAAATAGTAAGAGAGGCGTAATTTTTGAGGATCATTCAAAATGTAGATCCAGATGAATAATTAATAAAAAAAATTAGGAAATATTTACTAACTTTAAATTCCGCTTTAAAAACATATATACTCTCATTAAAAAAAGAAGGGCCTTAAAATGACCTTAAAATTACCAGTCATACAAGTTTCTTGGGAAAAAAGTCCCAAGTGCATAATAATTTATATAAACTCCAAGCAACTTACCTTAAAAAATACTAGAGTTGGTGCTGCTGTGACCTGATACGCAACAGCTACATCTGGGATGCTTTCAGCGTCAATGAAAGCTACTTTAAAACATTTCAATTCTTCACTCAGCTCATTTAAAATGGTATCAAGCTGTTTACACGCCTCTGACCAGGAAGCACCAAAATGCACCAACCTGAGGCTAAAAAATTGAAAAATTTCAAGATTTACGCATGTACATTACAAACTTTAATTGCAGCCGAGTTCACTTGGCACTTGCCAACAGCTCTTCGTTGCAGCGACAAACATATAGTCAAACTGTATAACTAGCAGTTATATAATGTAAAATAGGTTAATCATTTATCTCGACCAGTGATTGCAAAGAGAGCTTTAAAACCTTAGATGAGATAGAATTAAACGTAGAATTTAGGCAGTTGTCACTACCCCATTCTCTTGCTTAAAAAAAAAACTCAAGCTGTAGCTGAAATGAAGTGGCGAGCTGTTTTCACTAGTTAAAAAAAAAATCAACACTCCTTGAATACAAAGGATAAATGTAATCAAGCCGTATTACGTAACAGTGTAGGACGACGAGACCACGAGAAGTTGTGAAACTGTCAATCATTCATATTGTAATTATTCCTAAATTACTCATTTCACAAATTTTTTCAGACGAACTAAATTCCCAAGAAGCAGATCTTATTTAAATCATTTCAACAGTTGCAAATGTTGGCGAAAACGATCAAAATAGAGACTGTTCAAATGCAAACCAAAAACTTCCAATATTCAATGGTGATAAAATTTTCAATCAAAATGTATTCAAGTTTATTTAATTTAGCAACTGTCAAATTACATTAAGCCGTTGGTTTTCTAT
>UXUI01007372.1:28455-38596 GCA_900576705.1 Enterobius vermicularis | reverse complement strand
TTTTTTTTTTTTTTTTTTTTAATGAATTTTTTCTTATCAAAAATATCACAAATCAATACAGTCAAAACCCGTAATGTAACGGAAAAAGAAAATCGAAAAAATAATAACTGTTCAAAATATGTAATTAAAATTCGGTGATAAAAAAATTACTTTTTTTTTTCTTTTGTTGATTATCTTACCTCACCAATTTTTGTTGTTCACTGCGCAAGTAATATCTTTTTTCTACCACATTGTTAGCAGTTTGATAAACTGCTTTATAGACTTTAACCACTTGCGGTAAAAAATTTAAAGTTATTTTGAAGACTTCTTCGCTTTGAAGACTGCTGCTTAAGTATTCCGTTATTGTTATAGAAAACTGATTGCATAGATAGTCTTCATGACTAACAGGAGCTGCTAAAAGTTTTTTTTCGTTTTAAAATGTTCCACTTTTTACAAAACGTATTCAATTTTTGTAAAAAATAATTTATTTTCTCTCTATTACTTATTCCTTTACCTCAAAAATATCTGTTGGTATAAAAGATAAACTGAAAAATGAAGTCGAAATCCATGATTCCGCCAAATGCTTACTTGTTCAGAACGTCCTATATCACATTAAAAGTTTTAACAAAATCAATTAACTGCAGAAACTTTACAAATTTCTAGATTACTCAAGTTTATATTGCTTTATTCTTGTCTATAACATTTTGCAGAAAAAAACCAACTTTGACAGCCAAGAAGTTGAGTGCAGAAAAGATAAAAAAACTGAAGTAAAATGCAGTAAGCCGACAACATCAGAAGAATGGCATTCAGTGAACTTTGATGAAAGGTTGTCAAAAACTGTCTTGTGTAAACGTCATTATTTATTCCTTTGTTCCATAATTTTTTTTCACGTTATCTGAAAAAAAAAAAAGAAAAGATGACACCAATAAAGCTTTTTTGCCTTATTAGATAATAACTTTTCTTTTATTAAGAATGTTATTCAGTTTCTGGAAAAATTTTTACATCAAACGGTGACCTTTAAACAGTGGCAAGTTACAGTGGCTAATAAATTAAGAAAAAGAATACTTAGAATAGCTAGGTAACAAGATCTAAACAGCTGAGCAGTGTAATTCTAAGCTTATAAAGCTATTATATACTTCTTTTGCAAAAAAAAACAATTAAAATTTTACTATAAAGATCTGTCAGGCAATTACAGGTATACACTGTCGGTGTAACTGTGATGCGTTAAAGAATTTTTTGATACTGATAACGACATTTTTTGCATCATCATTCGTGACTTAATCCTCTGTTATGCCATTTTTCGCTTTGCTTTTTTTTTTTGACTTTTAGCAGTCCAATAAATTTCTGATACTGTTTACTTTTGTCAAAGAAAATAAAAAAGAACTATACTAACTACCCCATAGATTACTTTAACAATTGGCTGCCAAATCGTTATTCTTCATTTACTTTTAATTTTTCTTTTGGCAATTAATACTCTATTTTTATCACACAGTATTACACTTGATTGTTACAATAACTTCGTAACTATTTACTAAAAAACATTTACGAATTGTGAATTCCAATAGAGTTTTAGCTGTTAGAATATATAAATAACGTTGTTGTTGCTGTATACAGTAATTTCAAGAAATACCTAACACTTTTCTCTCATCGTATTTTTCAGAATTAAAACAATGTTAGCCTGCAAGCCACTAATGATTCGCAGCGAAAAATACCAAAATTGTTGTTTTTGCCAAAATTTTTGCAATATTTTAATCAAAAAATTAATTAAATTTTAAAAAAAAACAATTAGGAATGAAAGTAAAAACTTGCTTAAAAATTACAGTTGAAATGGGTTTCACACAATTAGCTTTTTCAAGCATTTTTGCTCTTTAGAATTATATCAATGAATACTATGACAGGAATTTCAACTTTAATTTTAAGAGTTTATAACAATGAAGAGGAAGTATTTGGAATTGAAAGCTTTTATCAGAGCAGAAAAACCATAGTAACAATTGAGCATTTCAATTTGCAACTGTATTCAAGACATAAGCATTGAAAGCGACAAGACAATGAAACCATAAAGCTGACGCGACTACTGAACAACTGAATCAGAAGAAACTTTTCTGTGGTAGAAAATGATAACTACATGCGGTACGCACTTGTCATACATTTTCTGAACAATCTAGCTTATAAAATACCTGCAGTAGTGAGAAGATTGTTTTCTTCAACTTTACCAAATAATAGACTTAACTTTTTTTTCTTTTTTTTTCCCCTCCCCCTTCTCTTACGTTTTTTTGCCTTTCGTCTTTTTTCATGAGCATTTTTAAAAAGTCTTTCTCTTACAAATGTTCTCTTTTTCTTTTACAAGTAATTCTTTAACTGTTGAAATAAACCGACTAATAGTTTGGTAGGTATCCGTTTAGAAGTTATAGCACTTGTCTGTATCCTGTGATTCATTTTCAACTTTTTTTATGATAAAACTGCAATCCTTGTGGGTAAGAAGTTTCAACATGCCGTGTAACACGCCAGTTGATCTTCGTATTTTGCACAACTCTGAAGCTCCAATTCTATTTATTTCATTTAGTTCTAGAACAAATTTATCAATTTCCTTCTGAAACCGTATTTGTTTTTATATTTATATGTCTGCTTTTTTTTACAATAACAATTTACTGGGAACATTAAGCAGCAAAATTCACAAAAAAAAAAACGAATAAAATTTCACTTGCAAATATTCGATACGCCGCCTCGCAACTGCTATATCAAATTAGTGGCCTAAGCTAAGTGTTGATCAGCATCGACAATGTCTTTTTAGAAAGTGGCTTAATCAGACTTTAGATCTTCAAAGCAACGAAAAGCAACCGCCTCATTAAATTACCCATATCCTATTTGTGGAATATTTTCAAGACCATTCTCTATTTACGAAGTCTGAAGAATTTTTTTGAACTTGGTCAGGTACATGAGGAAGAAACCGTATAAAATTGTCAAATATTCTTTTTAAATGCTAAACAAAACTTTTCAAATTTACAAAACGTATGTAAAACCTATTTATTTTTAGACTTGTATACAAGAAGCATCTATCAAGACTGTTTTTAATGTAATATTGGAAAGTGTGGTGGGCATTATAGCCCACAAACGAAAAAAAACAGCTTATGTTATCTGTAATTAATCTGTTTAAAAAAAGTACTTAATCTGTATTGGTGTTTAATAAGTATAAAACCTAAAAACCTCTTAAAGCATCGTAATAAAAGTAAAATAAAGATAGATTTTCTTCTTAACACTCATTCAGTTTACCAGTAAGTAGCCTGGTAAAGTTCAGCTTATGCACTTTTGGGACATTAGAAAATTAAACGGTAATGTGACATTTAGAGTGAATTCTATAGTAGCGGTTTAGGCATAAAAAAAGTCTGTCACATGACACTGACTTATAAAACCACTGGTTTTGCCGATCTTTCCCTCCGCGGTTTTTTCACTTGACCTGGTATGTACATAAATATCTCTCTTTTCAAGTCTGCATGATTCTGCATGATCAACGGCGAGAGTATATGCGTAGGTTTGAAGAATGGAAGAAAATCAAAAAACGGATAGATAAAAAATTTCATTTTTAAAATACCGGCAATTATACCAAAATTTTAAAGCTTGTTCTGTTTTCACTGTTTATACTAATATGTTATGTCATGCAAAAGGTCGGGCTTTTCCTACATTTCAAGCGGCTTCTGCACGTTACTGGAGGCATGATAGGACAGTCGTTCTCATCCTGCGCTCCATACCGGTTGGCTCGATAGGACACCAGCCTGCGTATGTTTCCAACTATGCTAAATTAGATTGGAACTGGAGGATCGTACAAGTTGTGAGCAATGTTAAAATCAAATCGAAAAAAAAGGTTTATCTGAAAAGGGTTATGCATTATTGTCAATACTTATAAGAGTGTCTGTCAGATGAAAAGAGTATTTAATACAATAATAAAGCATCATAATTTTAATGTCTCTATTCCCAACTAACTAGTAGATTATCCTCTGACATTCCGCTTGAGTTTTTTGGCAATTTAGCGGCAAAGTGAAAAAAAAAATCAGTGAAGTCAGGTGCTTTATTATAAATTTTTTGTTAAAAGATAATAACAAATAAAAGTGAATGAACCGTTTAAAAAAACTACGACTATTGGAAGCAAATAAAAGTATTGCAAATTCACCAAATATTTGTTAAAAATTTATGGGAAGAGTTTGTTGAAGGGTCTCACAAGTGACGGTTGGTGAATGAAGTCACATGGGTAACCTATAAAGGTAAAATAATAAAAAAATTTTAGTCAAGGTCTAACACGAACAATATCACTAGCCGATTGAAACTTGCCTTTCCCAAGCTGCTGTCCAGCAGGAAGACGAGGAAGGCCGCCTTAAATCCAGAATCACAGTTTTGACTATTTATCTGAAAATTGGTGTATGAGAAAACCATTTTCCAATTTCTGAAAACCTTATGCTGATAATATGACAGAACTTATCCTTTCTCTTCTTGGATTACTTTTAAGTTCGAAGATTTGTACGTTTCCGCCCAGATCCCAAGATGAAACGAAAAGAGTTAATAGAAAATAAACAGTTTTAAGTGCCGTTAACCGTCCTAAATTACTTCATGATGGTGTATACATGTGAAGTTAGCATATGAACAAGTTTTTTTAAAGTGGAATAAGGTCGACAGTTTCAAGCAACGATGTGCACGAGTAGTGAAACAGATTTTAAATAAAACTGATGGCAAAGCAGTGAGATAAAGTAAATTAAAAAGATTTTAAGGAAAGAAATTGACAAGATTAAAGGAAATTTCGAAAAAGTACCAAAGTTTTCTGAGAAAGAAGTGTGTCAAAAGCCTGTTTCAAACGTTTTTCACAATTTAAAAAAAACTTCAATTCAATTTTTGTACAGAACGACCATAGAGTGATAAAATAGACTAAAAGATTTTTTTGCCTCGCGAAATCATATATTATGTCAACAAGTTTGTTTCATATCTGAGCATCAGAGAGCGAATCGAAATGCGGTCGAAAGCATCTTTTTGCTGTTTTCAAACACCAGAAAGTTCTTCAAAAGTACATCAGATTATGTCAAAAAGATGAAAATATTTCGTAGGAAACAGGTGCTGACAAAAAACACCAATCGCAAATCATAATCACCGGTTCTGTAGCAAATATAATATGAGTGATTTGAATCCAACTAGTTTTTAATCAATGCAAGAAATGAAAATTTATCAATAGGATAGTGTTTTCAAGAGTGTTTCGCTTCGAGACACATGCGTGAAATCTTTATTAGCAAAGAAATCAAAAATGATCAAGCTTTTTTGATAATAAATAAAACAGGTCACATATCAATAATTTTTTGCTAAAGATTTAAGGTATAATTTTCCCTCGACAAAAGAAATAAATGTTATAATATTTTTTATAAGCACATATATATATGTGACAAATGCTGAGACTTCAACTAACTTTAAGATAAAGAAAATTTAAAAGAAAATTTATTTTGTTAACTATAGTCTTGTGACTACTTACTGGTCTAGCATGTAAAATATTTCTCGTAAACTTTGTAATCTTGATGCTTTACGACTATCTGACTCTTCCCAAAAACTTGTTAACAGTTATCGTCTTTTTAATGTAGAATGACGCTTTTTTTGGGAGTTCACTTCGATGTCAGCTGGGCTGAAACTAAGCTGCGAGAAAAGAGCGTATATTAGAAAAACTTGATCTGCAAAATGTAGCGAATTAGGCATATAGTTTGGCAACTGGCCGCCATATTTAGAATCATCAAGAGGTGAAGACGTTTGAAAGACTTAAGATAATTGAAATAACTGATAGATATCACGTTTGGAAGCGAATGATAAGACCGATATCAATGGAGATCTTCACGGTCTATTAAATAACAGGTGATTAACAAAATGCGCTTCTTGCTTTTACGGTTTGAGGTAAACAGATTCATTTAGCCAAGTCAAAAATTCAATGATTTAGTTATTGATTAATCGCTTTTAGTTCTTATTATAACAACGGCAGTTAGACCAGATATTTGCTGCTTACAGTATTAGATCAGTTGTTGTAACATTCCTTGCAAAAGCAAAAGAACTGTGGTAATCGCTTTAGATGTTTCAGACACCGTTTACACGTAATAACTGCGTTTATTGTAATCTAGAATTACCAATCAGTATTAATTATTGGCCACTTTGTTTGCATTCACCTCTTTCCTTTTACTGATTCCTTATGAAATGGTCTCGACTGTTTAGGCGTCATACTATTGCAACACGGCCTTTCTATTTCTGAAGTTACAAGCCTTATAGATTTTTTAATGATTTTATTTGATCAGTTTCGTTACCCAGGTTTGAACAAACAAAATAAAAGTTTAATCACGCGTCGTAGATTCTTTTTTATCTGCAATACCTTTAGCAACCATTTGATAAACAAAAACTGATTCTAGACTTTCTTTCCATCCAGCATTTTCGTGTTTCATCTGTTTTTCTTCGTCCGACGCCATACCTGCGACAAAAGATTATATGAATGGTCTAATGTGCTTGTTTAAGACAATCAGAGGGAAACCCTTTCTTCCATTCACTTGTGAACTTCATTCTTACCAGTATGCATTTCTTTAAACCGAACTATCTGTTTATCCTTCTCAACTATTAAGTCGTCGATCCTCTACAGTAAAATGTAGAGTAAATATGTTTTTTTTTTTTTTTTGGTGCTGTGAATTTGGAAATTCGACACTTTAGTATTGATAACGCACAAATTTGTCGTCCTGCAGCACACCGCCCTTGTCATCACCCGTCGAGGATAAGGCTCGAATTTATGCGGTGCGGGGAAACTCCGCTCAATTGGTAGTTCACTGACCGACCTAGTCGGTCACTTGTTCGCATTAACATTGGTGTTTCAGACGAATTTCTACTGTAGATGTCCAGAAAACAAAATAATGCTCACAACAGTTTACTGAACAAAGATTCTGGTGCAAAATTCATCACTGAAATGCAGAAAAGCCGAAGGCTGTTTGTTGCATTTGTAAAAAATGTATAATTTTAAAGACGCCTTTCATTAGTATTTGTTTTATGAAAGTAAAAAAAAAAATCAGCAAGTGCTTACTCTCACTCGCAAGAGTCGAATTTAAGATCTCCGACGCTATAAAGCTTCTTCATTTACATTAGACAAGTTTCAACTGCTTGTTGCTTTCTCTCCAAAGAAATATTGTCTTTCAGTTAAAAAACAGGTACGAAAAACCAAATTTTTCTAGATCAGCCAAAAATATGTACGACGATGCAGATGTCGAAGTCGTTAAAAAGTCTGGCTGCAAATTGAGTAGGCTTCACTAGCACATATTATAAGCAACTTTTTGCAGTAACAGTAAACAGAGAACATTTTTTTTAAAGGTAAAACACCTACTGTATTATACTCCTCTACCTCTGTCACGCGTCTTGAACATTCTAAAACAAAAACATTTAAGCTGAACGACGTAAGAAAGCAACCCTTTTGTCGAAAAATCAGCAGCGAGCAGTTTTGATTTACCGACCCTAAATTATGTGGTCAGCGCGTGCAACTATGCTTACTTGCTACCATGTGGTACAGTTAACCTAAATCAAACGAAAGCGATAGTCTGGATTCAGTTCTCTGTTAAATCTCTCCTGCCTTCAAAATTTAAAATACTTCTGGCCACTCATATTCTATTTAACTCACATTAAACAGAGATTTTCAAAAAAGTTCTCTATTAGGGGAGACGTGAGGAGCCAGTTTGGAGAGCGTTCGGCCGAAGACCTAAAAGTTGCTGTTCCGATCTGCATTGTGCCATGGCTGTTTCAATGAATCCGTTATAGCAGGTGTTTCTCCTTCGCGTTGAGTAAACCGCTCTGTGTAAGAGCAGTGCGCAGTTCCCCTGTAAACAAGCCGGCATTAAGATGGATGATTTCTTCAAACTCGTAATTTGTCCATACTTTAAGTTGCAGCGAACTAGTAGCATTCCGTTTATTAGAGATTCTGCCCATAAGCCTGTGGGAATTAGCTAAAATGAAAAAAATTTAACTTCAGATGCCACTAATGGTTGATTAAGTAAGCTGACCAACACAAAAAAAAGCTGTTGAATTTTTGAGTTTTATTTTAATCACATATGAAAACAAGAAGCAAAGCAATTATCGTTATCCTGCCAAAGAAGCGATCTGTACCGCAAAACTGTTACTGCAATTAAACTGCGGTTCAGACGCCTTTGCAACATTAAATACTCAATTGGGTGTTCCAGTTAGCTTCATCTCAGATTCACACTGAAGTAGCAACCGGAAAACAAAATAACTGCGGCTTACTTATTTAGCTTCAACTAAAAAATGCACTTTGACAGCAGCAGACCCGAAACGATTAAATTTCACTTCCGGTGATCGACTCGTTTTCCACTGCACTTCGCCACTTACACTACAGTCGTTAGCTCACCAGTGTGTACTAGACAACAAAAATTGGCAATAAAAATCTCATGCAAGAACGTCAGCAAAATCTGTTACTATTTGAGCTAGTTCGAGAGTAAAAGTTGACTAGCAAGGAAAAACTGATTTCAAACTCTCTAGCCAACCAAGCTGCAAAATGCGCCCTGGTATATAAGTGAGGATTTTAGAGGGCAGATATGAAATGTCACTGCTAAATTCGTTCAGTCGGTAGAGTATGGGAGTCTTCAACCAGATCTCGGAGTTCCAAAAATTGTATTGAGCACTTTGACAGTCGTTTTCAGGACCCGAATAAAAGATGTGTAATTACATTCCTATTAGAGGAGGTGTACAAGAAATTACAATTTGATAAAGCATGGAGTAAGTAAGCCATGGTTATTTTTTAATGCACCTGCCGTTAGTCATTAATGCAAGATCCAGTTTCTTTCTTTGAGTAAACGTGGAGACTCAGTAAATCTGCTATTCATCGGTCTACTTCGTGTCAAATAAGAGTGCGGTGGGTTGAGGTATGCAGAACAGAAACCTAAGTGGTGCCACTTTCAGATTATACTCTTCTCTAGTTTTTTAACTCGGTGATTGCCGTTCCAGATTCTAGCGGTATTAGTAAACTATTATTAGCTGCTCAAGATGTCATTTTACGACGGTGAAATAAAACCAGTAGCCTCTGGTGTTTGACGCATCTTTCCGACCTGAATGCCCATAACATTTATCAAGCTCGGAAATTGTTTATTTACTGAGAGAGCGGTAGCTGATTTATTGGCTCGAACGCTCATGGCTAATCAACTTTGTAATCAACACAGGCAAACAGTGGAAAATGCCTATTTCTTAAGAAATGCTTTGGAAACAACACATTATTGTCTTTAATTATGTAATAAACATGATCGTCATGGAATTTTTTAATGTTATTTTTTGCCTCATATGGTCATCTTAGCATGTGTAACTGCATTCAATTAATGGGCCTTATTAACTCGAGATTTAATTTTCTAACTTGTAAAGCACAAAACTGGCAGCGATCTAATCGGATAATGAGTTTTAAAAAATAGAATTCGACCCAGAGATTGAGTGACGTATTTCATTGCCGCCTTAAATGACACTTTGATAGATTCAAACATCGCTGTTGATCATCAGTCATAAGAGTGTTCTGTGTTTTCTGCAACCTTTGATTTCATTATTTGGTAGACGAATGAAGTTCAAGCGGTATGAAGAGCTGAAAAGAAACATGCAGTTTTAGTTTTATATGTTACTGAAAAAAGTAATATTTGGATGTATTATATAATCTAAACTGAAATGCAACTTCAATTACAGAAATAGCTGCCAGTTTGCTACCAATTTAAAAACCACTTATTGTAGGACTTTTGAATAACAAAAAATTTATTTTATCCTGTAGAAGTCAAGCAGCATTTGCTGAATTCTAGATTTCTTAACTTTTTGCCAATGCAAGATATTGCACTGCTGATCATTATCTCGAAACTTGACCATTTCACGGTTGGCCGCTTTTGCGGCGCTTTCTGACAAATTCCTTTTTCTTTTTGTGGAACCAGCAAAGGTTGTAACACGGATATTTTTGAAAAAAGTCGAAAAATGGCATTTAATGGACGGTGGCTTCCTGATGCAGAAATCTGTTGTCATGTATCTAGTAAAATAGCAATTTAGTTTTTGAACGTCAAAGGCATTTTAAGTAGTGAAGATTTTTACAAATTTGTTCCAAGCGTGAAAACTAAAAAATGGCTGTTATTGACCTAATAATCGACAC
>UXUI01007371.1:19216-29768 GCA_900576705.1 Enterobius vermicularis | reverse complement strand
AAAAAAAAAAAAGTAAAATAGAGCAATTAAGCAATAATGCGTAAAGTGATTAGGTTTAGATGTGCATTGAACAACTATCCTATTAGAAAAACATCTAATTATGCCTGCGTTTACAGAAAAAAAGATAAGTCTTTTTGATACCTACAAATTAGATGCTGTTATTAAGTTTTTTTGAGATAAGTTAAAATAAAATTTGTTGCTAATGGGAAGAAAAACTCAACAGAATTCTTACGGAAAAGTTACTACAACGATTACTTCTATTTGTTAAGTGAACAGTTTCTGCACTTTCTCATCAAAACCCTAACCACAGGAGAGACAAAATTAGAGTGCTGTCTTGATAAATTCAATTCTTCGTCTTTATGCTGAATTTGAATCTTACAAAGTTTTCATATATATTTTTTTGTACTTTACTTTCAACTTATTAAGTGCCTATAACAATTAACGTTTAAATTTTGAACTGAATAATTATTATCTTAGAGTGACTTAGTCTAACGCAACTAAATAAGTAATACTATTTGATTATTTTAGTTTTACTAAACACGTGACTACGAAGTTACACAAAGTTCTGTTTAGTAAAAGCAAAGCACTTGCAAACTGTCAAAAAAATTTTCTTTTTTTTAAGGTGGGTAACGAGTTTAATAGAGGTTGTTTTGAATAATTAGAGACAGAATGCTTATACAAGAGAGAGCTTGAAGCAGCTGAAACCTAGAGCTTGGCAGGTTATAATTTTATAATTCAATTATTTCTAGAGTCAGAAACTATCCTCTATTAAAAAGTGTAGAGGAAAATTTAATTACTCAAGGAACACCATGGTAAAGTGAAAAAATTAGAATAAGAGAGGTTCGTGTAAAAAAAAAATAGAATTTCTCAGAAATTGTCAGTTTTCAAATATTCGAATTTTGGATTTATGCACGTAATCTGTTTTTTAGCAAGCCTTTAACTGGAAGCCTGAAATTTTAAAAAATGAAGAAAACTGTTTAGAGCCTTCTGCAAATAAAAACAGTGTTAACATAGATCTGCCACATGTACAAACTTTCCATAACCTTCAGTGTTAACCTCCGAAAAAAAAAAAACAGAATTTATTTTAAAAAAGCTCTCGAGAGTTGCGTAAAGGTTTGATAAGGGTTGTTACAAGGCGTACCAAACCTAAACTAAAAAATAAATTTGAGCAAAAATGCACGGCGTCTCCATTTTAAGGTAGACGATAAGCGTAATATCGCTAATCAAAATTTATACGTTGTAAATGACAAAATATAAGAAATATGATGAAAGAAATTTAGGAGACGCATTTGAGCATATAGCAACACGTCTAGTAAAAAAGCTTTGTAAATAAGAGCGTTCGTTAGAGGGAGAAATTGAACTGTCATACTGTAAGCTATTGCTAATGCAGTTGCTACCGTTTTCCAGAACAAAGAACGAATCAGCCGCTTAGGTTAACCGTCATAAAAAACGATCAGAGTGACTTTTGTCATTTGCAAGTACTGAAGTCAGTGAGCAAATTAATATGTGCATATATTCCAAAAAAACTTTAACAAAAGTTGTTACCTTTTTTATACAACTATTTTATTGAGAAATTTAGTAAATCTCTTGGTAAACTAGAAAAAAGCGCTATACTGTTGAAAAGTACAAAAGTTTACGCGGTCAATAAACGTACAACTATTAGTCCTGATTTTCTGAATCTTTGTCTCATCAGCTGTGTAAACTTTTAGTGTGAAAATTGCTAAGTTTTCTTCTGAAGTTATTACCTGTCGCTGTATCTAAAAGTGTTTCTTCCAATTTTGAGCTTCCTTCTTTCAAAGCGCTTCCATTTTCCTATAAAAATTGGACTTGTAAGTTAGCATTAAAAAAATTTCATATTTTTTCTTCTACAAAAAAAGCGAGTAAAACAAAACTAAAAAATAAATTAATGAAAGCTTCGGTATTTTTAGCATCATTTTAATTACAGTGTTTATAAAACCAAATTAGATTAAGTTCAATTTCTAATTCACTGCAAAAGTTACTACTACTTTAAGCGCAAATAGTAACATTAAAAAATTCACAAATCAATGGCTTTCCTTTTAAATGTTTTATTTCTTCGCTGCAATCATCACTTTATTACTTACCGATATTGAAAACTTTAGCAGCGCAAGTGCTGGTCCTTTCAAAAAAGCTTTACAGATATAAGAAACAAATCTATAGGAACAGTCTGTAGAAACTGTTTCTCCTAAAAAAACAAAATTGCTACAGTTTATTAGTTGAAAGTAGAAAGAGCACGCAAAATGATGGCTAAAGGTGAATGCTAAAATACGCTTTGATAAATAGCTATAGTTTAAAAAATAATTGATAAACATTTTCTCAAACCCAACTTTTCTTAATTTCATTGCGCTGTTTACACTTTTTAAAATAACCAACAATTACTATTCAGATAAAATCATTCTTCCTTTTTTTAAAATCAAAAATCATAACTCACTTTTTTGCATTTTATACTTGTCATAATACGCAATCAGAAAATAGCAGGTTTTATTGTCTGCTGATAGCGTTGAATTGTGAAAATTTATCTCAGAAAGACTGAAATTTGAATCGGAGCTGGAGAAAAAAGCTTCAGAATAAACGAACTCTGGCAGATTTGAGTGCCTCTTTTGATCTTCTAGAAATACAAAAATTTTTTATAAGTTACATTACTCAAAGTAAAAATAAAGTGCAATTTTGTTCAAAAAGAAATCAAATATAAAGTTATTTTTTTTTGTGAACTTTGCAACATTAATTTATGTATACTGGACAGTTCGGGCTTAACGCTTCTCTCAGCAAAGCCACCAACTGAAAAAGTACTCTACGGTCAACTAACCAATCAAGAATTCCATTTCTTCTACAGATTCTATTTCAAGCAAGGTCGCTTTAAATTTTTTGATACAGAAACCATTAGCTTCGTCAAACGAATAGGTTTCAGACTAAAATTATCGAAAAATGATACAGTAAATGTGAGATATATAAGAACGTATTCTGTTTTATTGTTTAGCTGCTAAATAAACAAAATAAAAGAAACCGAATACAATTTGCATTAAAATCTGCTCAGAGTTGGTATAATTGACAGATATGTAGGGTCTAAAGAAGATTCAAACTAGCAGCTAATTAGCGTATTTATTACCAACTGTTAACGTTTCAAAAATAAAAGTAGAATTGCAACAGAGAGTTGAAAAGATTGAAACGGAACTCTTATAACTAAACTTGAATATCGACAAATTTCTAAATACACTCTGTAAACTAAAGCGCAGTATTCACTTAAAAAGTTCAGTATTTATACATCTAACAACATTTAAACCAGAAAACCATTTAATTGACAATGCTTTCTAGAACCAATCTTTTTTTAAATAATTTTTTACAATTTTTATTTGACTTTAAAAAATACTGAATTTTTGACAAACTGTTTTTTCTTTTTTTCTTTCGAGAAGTTTTTGTGTTTTTTGGAATTTTAATAAAATCCTGCTTTTATTTGATAAGCTAAACGAACACCCAAGTGGTTCTTCTTGAAGCCAATTCTCTCCTCACTTTTGCTGTACTAGTGTTCGTCAACAAACGTGGCAAAAGGTTTCAGAAGGTCTTACAGAGCTAGTGTGACAGAAATTGGAAATTGATGGTTGGAAAAAAAGATGGCATCAGATTAAGAAGAGAAACTGAAATGAACCTTCTGTTTTAGAAAAGCAGCACGCAAAATGAAATTGCCTGCATTGATTCTAAAAAGGAGATTTAAAAGGTTGGAAAGAACTGTGTTGATTAGATCAAAAACTAGAAGCATTTTTCTATTTGAGCAAAATTACACCACATAACCAGGCTTATACCTAAATCTTGCTCTTCTCTATGACGACAGGAAGTGTTAAACCTCCTGGTATTTGGAGGATAACCAAGCCTTAATCTTTCACCTTAAATGTTTCTAATTTTTCATTTTTTTTATACAGCCATGATTATGAGCATTGTGGCGGAAATAATTTATATACTATTCAAGTAGAAAAGTAAAAAAGATTGATTTCTTCTCTGACTGTTGCAGTTTTAACTGAAAAAAATACAAGACTTTTTAACTTTAAGGTAGCTATTTACTCTTTCCTCGAAAAAGTAAAATCGTTCAGCTTAGTAAACAAATAAATACAAACAGATAACAGTTTAATTTATTTTGAACCAGACTTTATGCTAATATTTTTTGGTAGAATATTTACGAACTTTACCATGACAAACTCGCTGATTTTTTCTATACTACATTTTCCTTCAACTCGTACATTTCGTACTTTCTCTACATGAATTGCTTTTTGCACGTCACCAATTCTTTTGCCCATAAAAAATCTCTATAAATTTTTGAGAGTATTCGTATTCATTTTTAATATTATTAATCAAAGTCTTAAAAAATTGAATAACTGTCATCGGAAAGTGACAAGCTATTCGCTCGTTGAGGCACAGATCTGGTCAAAAAACAAAATTTATCTTACTTCTCTCTCATTAGAATATTACTTTCAGAAAAAATTCTTTAGAAACTTCAATTGCTAATTAACTTTACTGGGAAACATTGCTTAATTTATAGAAATATAACACTAGTGAAATATAAAAGTACCTTGAGTTGATATGGTTCAGCAAAAAATGTGTACGTGAAAGACATGTTTTCTTCAAAATTGATGTAGCCTTGCGACCTGAAACAGTAACTTTTGCTACTTTCATATTCGTAAAAGATAAATTACCACCTTTGTGGTATTATTCGTAGATCTATTTCTGTTTGTGAAACAAATTTTTGCTTGAGGTTAACAAACGGTAAAGGGGTATTAACTGACCAATTTAAATTATACTCAACTAGTGTATTCCAATTTTCATCCAGAAAGATAAAATTACACCGGGCAGATAATACGTCATCACTGAGAATTCTGCCTTCAAATTCCACAGCATTGCCAACAGTGATATTTAAAGACGTATCGGTTTTGGAAGAAAAAACATTCGTTTGTTTACTGTCATCAAGGTTTTCTGTGTCCTGCACTGCAAATAAATGTCAACGGCAATTTCAGTTGACTAATTCAACTAATTTAGTGCTAGAATAAACTTAGTTAACAGCTTGTAAACACAACTAAGACAATAAACAATTTGATCGAAAGTAAGATCCACTCATTCGAGACGTAAGTGTGATTGACCAACAGTTTTTGCAAGAACTGGAATAGATAAACCGTGGTAATGACTAAGCAATTTAGCTAAAACTGATTTACAAAACAGTCGACAACAGAAGAAGGTGCTAAGTTCATAAAAACTTGCCGGCTTTAACTTTTAGACCTTTCTAAGTTATTATTTTAAAATGTGTAATTACTGTAAAACCACTCTTTACTCTACCTTTCATTATGTTTCTTTGTTCCATTTTGCCTTACAATTTGGTTTCTGAAATTTTATTTAAAATCCAAAAAACGCAACTTTTTCCGATTTTTTACCTGTATAAAAAGCAAAAAAATTTTGCCGCAGCCAAACAGGAAATCAGCAAAATGTATGAAAAGTTCTCTGTGAAAAAAAAAAGCAGATTAATGAATACGGCATGCAGGACTCCACCACAGAGAAAGCTGTTCAGCACTGATCGCGCACCGTTCTACTGTGAAGGTCATAAAGCCATTGAGCAACTGTTCAAAAAAAATGACTTATTTGTGCTTCCAAGCCAGTCTCGTGCACTTATTAGATCTACATCATGGCTGGACTAGATGTGACCGGATAGTGAAGTATCTTGCTCTCATGATTACAGAGCAAAATTACAATGACTAGTTTGTTAGTTGTTAGTTCAAGATATGCACAATCAGTCAAAGCCAAAAAATAACATAACGTCCGCTGTTAACCCTAAGCAAACACTACTCTTTCCTTCTAGTTTGAGATGAAGGAAAGAAAACTATTTTTAAAAAAGCTTAATAGGTTTTGAGAATTCTTGCCTACTATGTGCTTCTCTTGAACTATTCTACTTCTTCTGAATCTGCTGTTTTTGCACTTGATTTTTAAGTAGATAAGTTTATAGCAATAAATTTATAGATAAGTTTATTGCAATAGCAGTTTATAGCAATTTGCAGAAATTATAAAAAGTGCATTTAAGGACCTTATATACATTTTATGAAAAACTTTTGTCGTTGAGAAAAAGCAGTTCATAGAACCAAATACTGCGATTTCTAGCGCTTAAGACCAATGTCCACCGACAACTCTCCTTCGTAATATATTCTAAATGAAATTCCTGAATCCATCATTTGAACAAAGCTGCCGAAGATAAGACTAATATTATGTAATGCTTCCTTTGACATTGATGATGACTGAGCATTGATCGCGACCAAGTCCTTAAACCTATCACGTATCTCTGAGAATACGTTCAACTGTTACACAGTTTTTGAAGCAGACCATACTGGTTCAAACTTGTTGTATTTTGATCTGTCACCATGTTTATAATTCTGTTTAAAAACTGAAACACGTGCTTGACTGCTAACTACTTACAAGATTTTGAATGCAAAAAATTTGAAGCGCTGCTATTTGCTTATCTACCACTATTCATACTGTGCATGATATATGTTGCACTTGAAACTTTGAACCAGGAGAAAAGTGTTATTTCTACATAATAAAATATCAGACACTACGTCTTGTATGTTATAAGAAAATTTAAAAGATCGAGTATATAGACTTTGTTTGCAGAACAGTTTTTACTGTAACAGCCTTGTAGTTTGTTAAAGACAAAAGTCGGCAAGTTTTTAGAAACTGATATAATATATCAAGTGTTAAAAATAGAAATTTTTAGGAAGCAAAGTAGTTATAAAAGTTTTACCGATTTTGCATACAACACCTTTCGATGAAATTGACCTATATCTGTAGCAAGCTCATCAGTATTACGAAGAACACTCTAAATGTGTTATCATCATTCTGTAATATAAAGAAAACTATAATACTAAAAAAAATGTGGCGTTTCTTTATGCACAACTCAGCATTGCTTGAGCTCCTTACGCAGCACTTTTTGTCAGTGATAGTATCAAGCAATCATAAAATTTTCATTGTTTGTTAACCAAAGATTCCTGACTAGGCAGTCAAAAATGCAAACAAATGCTCATGTAGACTAATTTTAGCGTAATATCGAAACGAGCAGCTACGAACTGCAGTGTTGACCAGTCCGCTCAATGAAAATTTTCTGGTTACTCAAGTTGATAATGCTCTTGCGTTAAGGAAGTGCTTTTTACGATTCAAAAAAATGACACCGTTAACGAAACTTACATTTACCACGTAATAACAAATACCGTCCTGACTTTTTTTGAGCTTTTGTTGTTTAAACGACGCAATACAAAAAGATCTGATATCTGGAATTACTTGTTTATCAGAATATAAATCTCTCCTACCTTTTCATTTCTTTCTCCTGTTGCGGACTACGCGAGACCAGTATGCACAGGAGTTCTAAAGAGGTGGAAGAAAAGACTCTTGGTCAGGGAAAGAAGCACAGCGAATACTTGAAATTGTCTTCTAGCTCAGATACCAAATCTGGAGTATCAGTATGGTTTCTGTCAAGATAGCTTGAACTGCTCTTTCACAGATTTTGGACCTTATTTAATTTAACTTTTTTCATCTTTTTGTTACACTACGTCTAGAGTGGAAAGTAAAGACTATTCGACAACTTCCCGCCATTAACTCTGCATCGTTGTTGCACTGTTCTCCTTACATTGTTACTACTCGTTTTTGCCAAAAAATAAATCTTATTCGTTATGGTGCAAGCGATAACAGTCAGTTACCTATGACAACGAAATGAGAAATGTCAAAACATTTTTCTATTCTCCTCCCTTCTTGGAAGATGGCGACCATAATTAAAAGCGACAGTTTTCGTAAATGTATGTAGGAGTGTTTAAATAGAAAAAGAAAAGCGTATAATAGATAACTAACCAGAGTTTACTGAATATACACCCTGAAACAGAAACAACGGCTGAACATAATAACTAAAAAACAACGCACCAAAACAAAACAAAACGAATTTTTTAGACTGTATCATAATTTTATTGATAGCTGACTTTTTGAAGATAAGCAAAATTAGAAATGTGAAAGGCAGCAGAGCAACTCTTCACTAGTTCTGTCTTGCTTCCACTGCTTCTAGTAAAAATACCTTTGGTGTTCGAACTGTAAAACAATTTTTTTTTTTGAAACGCTGTGAAACATTAATTCAGAGTTCTGTAGGAGTGATCTGACATCGCCTTTTCTTACAAACCAAGGTTTTCCCTACTTCGATCGTTAGTATAACCCTGACAAAGCACTAAAATGATGTCCAATTGAACATTTTTAATACTAAAACAGCGCAGTTTCAACTACGAGTATTTACACTTTACACCACAGTACTTTTATGTTGCAAGAGACGACCCGCATTATAACTTATGTACCCAAGCATCAGCATCTAGATGTAATTGCAGTTAATGAGTAATAATTGCAATTAAAAAATACTTTAATGCAGTGGTAGTCTACAGCTTCTGCCTTTATTGTTTCCAAATTACTGTTTATATTTAAACCTTCCTTGGCAGTCACTTAAATGACGTGAAAATGGTATTAGTTATTGGTATTACTGTTATTATAATATCATTGATATAATAATAATAATAATAATAATAATAATAATAATAATGGTATTAGTTATTGGTATTACTGTTATTATAATATCATTGATATAATAATAATAATAATAATAATAATAATAATAATAATAAACAAAAAAATCTAACGTTTTTTTTTCGATCACTCTTCAACGACTCAGAAATCAGCTCTTTTTTTTGCCGTCGCTAAAAATCATTTGCAGTCTTACTCCGTTGTTCCACAGTTTGGGTATACGCCCTAAGCTTTTCAGTCACAGAAAACAGACTTCCTTGATAATGTCATCTTACTGACCGTTTAAAACAATCATTTATCCATCATTCTCACAGTTTTCGTAAAACCTCTATTATATGCGTCCCTTCTAACAGTTATTTAAGCAGTATCAGGAAACTGAAATGGTAATGCGTAAAAAAAAGTGCACAGAAAAACTTTTTCAAAAAGTCCTACCGCTGAAAACCTCCAAGCCAGTCGTTGATACCACGTCGCCACATTGCTAAAACCCGTTGTAGCCGGAGGAGATACCTCAGCTCCAGCAGAAAAATTTGTTGTTTCCAAAAACACTAAAAATTAAAACCATATTTCAATTGTGAGTCGCTTTTCCGTTAATTACGAAACATTTCTATATAAATAAATAAATTAATAAATATATATACATATTTATTAATTAATTAATTTATTTATTTGTTGACTTATTAATCTAAATCCGTACTTATAAAAGAAAAATATAAATAAATACTCTTTTTCCAGATACCAATTCAAGAGCTTGAATATGACAAGTAGACTTTCGTTACCAGCTTACCTGACGGTAAAGTAAAGCACAGTGCCAATAATTGTCTATGCAGCCGCATTTTTGAACTGTTTGACTGAATCCAATGTCAGTTCTGTGGTATAACGCAGACCGTTGCAGTTTTGAATGCTTCTTATTGCCAGTTTTGGAGAACGACGGCAAATTGACAAGACCTCCCCCTGCTAACAAATGTAATCTTTTCGTAATTATAAATTCTTTACACTCATCTAGGGTGCATAACTTTGTTCCTCATTTCCCTGACTTACCTTTTGTAACTAAATGTTATAAAACTCATTTTAGAAAATTAAACTAAACAAACAGATTTCTATTTGTTGAAAAAGTAGCAAAAAAAATGACCTTCAGGAGGCGAGAAATGCAACGGCAAAAGCAGCTGGTTATTCAAAAGCAGAGTAAAATCCAAGAAAAACAAAAAAACTAACGAAAGAAATCATAAGAAGAACGCATAATGTAGTAGTAAATGGTAATTTCGTTTATAAATTGTAAAAATTCTGTGCAGTTTTTCAGACCATTATACGATAGTGCCGTTACTGACGATAACAATACAAGACCAATAATCACTGTAACAAATTTTGGAAAGATGTCTTGGTTGCATTTTAAATCTGAATCTATTAAGCATAATTCTTGTCAACTATTCTCTACTTTTAAAAATTATAAATTTTTATGCAGTTTTAAATAAAAATGGCGGTTGAAGTTACCAAGTCATTGCAACCCTACCAATTATAGGAATAAGGTTGATATATTTATTGGGTAATTTATGTATTTTTGTAACGAAACTGGGGCAGTTACTTAATTGAAAAACAACGTAAAAAATTTGAAAAAAAAAACTTTTGGATATGTAAAGGTCCATGAACTGAAGCTTGGAACAAACCAAAATGCGTAGTGATCCGTAAACCAGAAGGATATAAAAAGATCAAGTTGAGCCATTTCCTGAGACCTACGCTAGACCAATAAGATTTTCAAAATGTCACTGGTTTTCGCTATTCAGTCAAGAAATTTTCAGTAAATTCACTGTTTACAGTGGTTTTTGCGCTGTATAGTGCAAGAAAAAATATCTCTAAACTTTTAAAAAATAAACAAACTTTAGCCGATCGTACGTAAATATTAAAACAATTTACTTTTATTTGTTTTGCAACAGTACAAACCTTCTTTTACTTTCATATTACAAGAGAA
>UXUI01007371.1:0-11656 GCA_900576705.1 Enterobius vermicularis | reverse complement strand
AAATAGACAAACGTGAAACTGCTACAGATAAATTAGACAAAGTCGAAAACTTTATATAAAAAAATAAAGAAAATTTAGTAGTAAAGAAGCAGTTTTTGATGAAATGTTCAAACCTAACTGTAGCAAAGTCATTTAATTTTGAACCTCATCAATATTTGAGCAAAAAGTTATAAGAGCTGATCTGGTACTTTGTTTCAATTTTGACTGATCAGTTTTAGGTGATATTGATTTATGGAGCAAACATAATCAGTTGCAACGATGTACACTTTCAATCTATAACATTACCAAACTTCCTTATTTGTGGGCTAGTGAAGATTTATCGTTGGGAAAAGTTACAATTAATGCGTCAAAAATGATGATAAATCTTCTTTGCTTTTGAAGTTCACTCTAAGTACAAAGCCTTTCTTATTGGTTGTCGGATTCCTACCAAAATATTACTAAGCGTTCTCGTTAACAAACTGTCATTAACCTACAGGTCGTTTATTGCATATAATTCCTTAGACATTTTCGGTTTATTATGACTTTAAAAAAATACTATTTGCCACTTTTTATAATTCAAAAAAAAATTTTCAAAGTATCTCTGATTGTAGAAATCTTGAAGCTAGCTGCCACATCTGATTAAATTAATTAAATTCAAAAAGTTTGTCGTTTTTTAACTTTTTTGCCTTTCTTGAATTGTGCAAGGTTAATTCAAGCAACTAATTCAGAACATCTATTCTTTAATTAGAAAATTCATATTTTTAAAGTCGATTTGATGCAAGAAATGTCCTGATCATTGAAAGCACTTATTAAAGTTGGTGTACTAGTATTGTTGGTGGTGTTCCGCCTTGAACTGAATTTATGACAAAGCAAATTAACAGGTGTAGAGTAAAAAACTTTCAGAAATTTGATAGTTTTTACTACAAAGCTGACGAATATAGACTTGAACGTCGCTAAAATTTTATGAATTTTGTGGACTTTAAAAAAGGCGTGCTATTGAAAACGTTTTAATTAGGAAGTATTGTTTTACGATGCTTTAAAGTTACAAAGATTTGCTGACAATCGCTTCAAAACAGTGAAAATTTTGGTAAACATAAATTCGAACTGTGTTCACAAGCATAGATATTATATATTTATTTACTTTTTATTACAGCTTAAATGTGGTTTCTTGAGTAGTTTCAATACATTTCATTGAAGAAAAGACCATTTTGTTTAGCTTACACATAGAACCAAACAATAAAATTCTATTTGCTCTAAAAGTACAAAACGCATTTTGTGCAAAAACATCATTCCTGACTCTGAAATCGCTTGTATTTTTAGACTCTAGACTTCGGCAGCAGGAACGAATCACATACTTGGTGCCATTGGCAGAGTTTCTGTGTGCAGCTGCCAAAATCTTGATCTTGATTTGAGGCTTTAAGAACCTAAACTTTCATTTTGTTTCAAACAACCATACAGCTCCTTACGTCCACCTGAACTGTACCCTTAAGAGAGTACTTTTCTGTTTTTATCAGGATGCTGTCAGAATTTGCACTCAGATTTAAAGTTTTAAAATTCTAAGCTTCCATATTTGTTTCAGATATTCGTACAACTGATTACATTTCCAGTAATTATAGTCATAAGAATGTCCTTCTCCGTTTCCAGGACTTTTGTCGACTTGTCTCGAGAAATCACTTTATAAGCGCTTTTTCGTCTTTGGAAGGCTTCAAAAGTGTAGAGTTGCTTTTCATTTTAGGAACTAATCGCATCATAACGTTTTGTAAAACAATAAGAGAAAATTCTCACCAATTCCTGTAAAACAACGAGGCTTTCTAAACGCTATCAAAAGATAACTTTTTACAGCTGTTATGATGCGATTTATAGCTGTTCGAAGAGCTAGTTTATGTGTTCTAGTTCATTTATTTTTCAATCACAAAGGAAATTTTTTTCAAACATATTCTGAATCGGCAAGGTCTGATAATCGAAAAACCACACCAACTTTGAAAAGTCTTACCAGTAGGCTCGAAACCAAGTTATGTGGAACAGTCCGAGAAAATTATACCAGTGTTATATTAAGTTTTCTAACCATTAATGGTTATACCGTCAAAGATGAGAAACCAGAACCAAAAAATCTCAAAGAAAAAGCAAACGTTTTTTTCATGGGGAAGAAATTATGTGCAATGAGCCTTTCGCGGATACGTCTCACTGCTATTTACTGACTCCTCTTTCTTTAAAACAAAAATACTCATTTAAAATTAGATGTTTCCAACAGCAGCGATTGGTTTCAGCGATTCAGTTTTTGGCTTTTGCTAAAATTAGGCAGACAGACCGCGAAAACTGAGCCGCTTATTTTATTGCTCCTTTACTATATCCAAAAGTCATGAATTCTTCATTATTTGAGTAAATAACTTAGATGCTATGAGCCAGGTACAATGTCGAATTTTGTACAGCATTCGTCCATGAGCAAAAAAGGTGTGAAAAACGTTAAAGAAGGAAACCGAAAAAGATGACTAAAAACAGAAATTTTGGTGGTCGCCAGCGAAACTTTGAGCATTTGTGATGTCATGTTTTTCTGCGCGGAGCTGGCTTGTTGCCAAACTTATTGGGGCTGTAGTGGAACATCGTGCTTGAAATTTCGTCTAATTCCGGGCTTTCTTTTTGTTAATGTTTTTTTTCGCTGTTGGTGTTTTTGATCTTTGTTCTGAAGGCACTGGCTAGAGAATTTTTTGGCTTTTTGAAACTATTTTTTGTTTTAATGAACAGTATTAGTTCTTGAAAATTTTTTTTTAATTTCTTTCTGTCTCCCTAATTTCCTAACAATAATTAATTTTTTACATAATCGTTTAGATGTATTAGAATTATTTGTATAGCTGTTTGTAACTCAAACATAAATTGTTATCGAAATCCCATTATACTGTTTACATATGTGACAGTCGATCTTTGTTACTCCCACTAATATTTTTCAGCATATGTGGGTAGATCCATTTTTGAATCAGCTGCGAGAAGCGTCATGGCCTCATTGGTTGGAACCCTACGTAGAGGTTTTGCTGTTGTGGATATCCTGGGCTATTGATTATGTCGATTGGGATTACTTGGAGGTATCATACTGCTCTTTTTTTTTACATCTGTAACTCTTAAACGTAGTTTTAAAAAATGCAGCATTATTCAGAAGTGAGCAGGCAAACGTTTTTGTTGGATGTATAAGTCTAACGTTTGTCTCTTTCCATCGATGATTCTTTAAAACTTTATTTTTCCACTCCATTTGGATCCTTGTTTATGATTATCTGTTGTTTTTTAACATCATAGTCTGGTACCAGTATAAGCTAGTATAGCATCAGCTTCTTTTGGTTACAACTAAGCACGTATCAGTTATTTAGTATTTTTCAGTATCTTACTTGGTTGTTCCTTCCTTTATTTCTCTGCTTTTTATTACCAGTAATTTTGCTGCTATTCATATATGGCTGTGCTATTTTCTTACACGTTTACGGGCTACGAAACCGAATACGTGAAGCGTATGCGGATAGTATCTGGGATGGTGCAAGAATCAGTGTTGCATCATTTTGGGATGCGGTTGGCCATATATGGCATGGTATGCTTTCATAATCTAACTCTTATTACATCTAATGAAGTTCCATGTGGTAAGTAGATACTGATAACATGTGGAATTTGCTCCAGTTGTTTAACTTAGTTTTACTTCAATGATCTGAAGGTTTATTAATGATAATTAATTGTTTTCATCTGTCAAGGTTATGAAATTGATGGTCTTGAATATATACCAGATAAAGGTTCAGCATTATTGGTATATTATCATGGAAATTTACCTCTAGACGTTTATTACGTTATTGCCAAATGCTTATTACACAAAAAACGCACTCTTCACTGCGTTGGTGACAAGTTCATTTTCAAGATTCCTGGTAAATATTTAACTTCTGGAAAATGGGCTTATATAATTCTGTGTTACCTGAAAATAATCATTTTGTTCTCAGTTGGAGGGAGTGTTGTCACATTATCTTAACTTGTTTGTAGGATGGGGTAAAATGTGTAAAATTTTCTGTGTAATTCCTGGTACACGAGAAGATTGCATTGAACTTCTAAATAATGGCCATCTGTTATGTATTGCTCCTGGTGGCCTTCGAGAAGCTCTATTCTCAGATCCTGCACGTTATAACCTTATGTGGGCAAAAAGGCTTGGGTTTGCTCGCGTAATCGTTGCTACTAACACGGTAGTGTGTCATTTTTTATTAAGGTTTTTTCAAAAATTTCTTTTTACCAAATCTGTTTCTTGTTGTTTTCTGACAATTTGGCTTCGTTCTCTACTGCATTTTTCAGGTAGTTATACCAATGTTTACCGAAAATTGTCGAGACGCGTTTCGAACTCCGACTTGGGGAAGAAGTTAGTGTTTCATTATTTTTTGCCACTCAACCATTCTTTTCAAGGGGTGGATTTTGTAGATTTTAGGTTTTATTGGTTGGTAATCTGTATATAAAGTGACTGTTCATACATATGTATTTAGAGATGCTTCGTTGGATTTATGAAAAAACTCGGTTGCCTCTTTGTCCTATCTATGGAGGTTTCCCAGTTAAAATGATGTAAGTTTGGTTTGTTCATGTTTTGCCTCTATTTCTTCTATTCAGGTTCACTTGAATGTTCTCATTAATATCTATCTATGTGTGCAGTGGAATATGTATTTAAAATTGTTATTGCTATTTCTTACTTCTGATTATAGCACACATCTTGGGGAGCCAATCAGATTTCCAGAAGGTGTTACTCCCGAAGATGTTAGGAAAAGAGTAAAACATGAAGTAAGAGGTTTGATCATTAAACACCAACTCCTACCTGGTAGTATTCTACGAGGCATTAAGCAGAGGTGCTTGCTCACTAATTGCGCTGTTGGTCTAAATGAAATAACATTTTCTTATCCATTGGATGTTTCACGTATTCTTTCATTTCTTTCGATTGTTTTTACAAAATTTTCTGAACACGGAGTCTAAATTGAAGCTCTTTAAGGTTTTATGACAAGCGAACTGCAAAACAGGATATTTTGCTTAGAAATGTACGGGAAAATGAGGCAGCTAATGAGGAATTAGGACAAATTTCAGAAAGCAGTTTTAATAACTCAGGATGCGTACTCGAGAACACCGCTGTTGTGAATGGCATTATTCGCAGGACTCCTTAATTCATATTCACTTCCAGTACTTTCAGGAAAATCTCTGTTTTATTTAATTTAATCATAGTATACTATTCTTTTGTTGATCTCATTAACCCTAATTCTTGGCTGTTCCGTAACACTTAACGATTGTTCGAAATGGTTGTTTAAGAACACAACTGAATTTGATCTAGTCTAAGTATTTTAGGCACACTCCATTGAGTTACATAGCAGTTTACATGCTTTACTCTGTTATTCCTACTTTGAAATGGATTGATGGATATAATAATATAGCAATAATATGGGTCATTTACAGTTTTTTCTCTGACAGTTTCTTACGCTGAATGGCATTGGCTAACTGAATCTGTTCCATAGCATAATAGTTATTCAGAAGGCTGCTCTAATTTATAACTTATCTTCTGCTGCTCTACTGTTTATTTACATTCCATAATTTTTTTTTCTTAACTTTCTTGCAAACAGGTGGGTTTTCAAGGCTTTGTTTAGGATTCGTTAAGGTTTCTATTTTTCTTCAGGAATTAATCTTGTTAGTTTGAAATAGATTCTGGTGTAGTGACTGTGATGATTGCTGGCTTATTAACAATTATTTTGTTATTTCTTTTTATAATACCGATGCTTTTTGTTTCGCGATATTTCTTATTCTTGTAGGAAATTCCCAAGTGTTTATTGAAAGATCTCTCATAAACATTTCTCATGATCATACAAAATCAGTTCACCTTTTCTTCTCATGATATTAGGCTTGTGAAACTTCTCCTCGACAAAGATTTCGTGTGAAGAGAATTTGTTCTGTACAGTTATTCTGCAATTATTATCAGGCGGTGCGTATTACGCAGTATTCGTGGTCGTAGTGGTGTTGTTGGTGACAGTTTTATTTTACTGTGGTTATATTTGATTAAATAAACTTCACAACATACTTGCTGTTAGAAATGTTACCCGTATCACATAATGATTAATAGTCATTTAAACTGCTTCAAAGTCAAAGGCGCGCAGTGGAACAGGAAGAGATACAATATTAAGAAGTGGATGTGTATTCGCAGTTAGTTGATGCGTTAAGTAGAGCTTCATGGCGACTTCTTGACGTTTGGCGTCCAGTCGTAGTCTAAGTAGTCGAGATTATAGGACTTTGAGTCGGATAAACGTTTTAAGTTGGTTCGACTCGTACTGTCCTTCATGTGGGCCAATATCCATTGAATAAGCTAAAAATTACATTTTTTTCCTCAATATGAGTCGCCTTGGCTCAGGTCTACGCGTTAATCTAGCTCTTATTGGGTAATGAATCTAGAAGGGTAAATAAGGTGTCATTGTTTAGCTTACGTTGATGTTTTTTTTAGAACTAATACATTATTTTTAACAGTGGTCTCGACACTTACATTATCCTGGGTCAGTCCGAAATCAGCAGCATACCAATTGAATATTGGTGACACTGCAACAGTTTTTTTTATAGGGTCGATCAGTAAATATTCCTCGCTGGCAAGTGCATTTTGGGTTGCTTCTGTGAGTTCATTTTTTAAATTCTAAATTATAGTTCATCAAAAATTAGAATTGATGGCGATAAACTTACAATTACTGGAGTTGAGAGTAACGAAAAACAATGCAGAATACAATTTACAAAAGAGAAACTTACTGTAGCTGTGTAAAGACGTATGGGATTTGTTGATCGCGACGAAGAAGTAATAGCGAAGAGCACCGATGGATCTGGATTTTTTACTGTCAGCTGAAATAATGTAGTTAGTTACTTAAAGCGCCAACATATCAATTTATTTCACATAAATATCTTCTGTATTTTTTGAATTTTAATAGTTTGCTAAAGTAACAAACGAAAAGCTATTAAACTGTATGGCAATATTAACAGCTGTAAGAGTGTTCAAAAAATTTCATCAGTATTTGACTGATTCCAGGAATCAGTTTCAATCAACCTTTCTGCGATGGTCGGTTTTCCCAAATGGTTTCCAAAGCATTTCAAAGCTTTTCTTGTTACCACGTAAAATTCCATTCAGTATAGATTGTAATGAATACAATTTTTTGTCAATCAAGTAGTAGGTGTTCCACATCAGCTAAAATTAATAAATGTGTATTTTTTGTTGGTGTTTTTTCACTTTACCACAATTAGTAGAAACGCTCTCCTTATGAAAAAAAATTCTTCATTCTTTTGGCCTTCGAAACCTTCACAGAAGCCAATTTGGCATGCGGGATGCAGTTGGTAAATTGATGGGAAATAGTGAGAGATTTGAAAAGAGAGCTTATAAATGTTCCATCTTGTGAAAAACTGTATCCGTACAACTAGTTCAGAACTTTTGCCTAGTAAAACAGTAAGAAGCAAAGTTGTTCCGAAAACTTCTAGAACTTACTGATGTTAAAACATATTTGCTTGTACCGCGTGAAATAGCTGGTCCAATGTTAGTTAGTAATAAAAAACGAATCACTTATTGCTCAGGCAGTTTTATTAAGTCGGAGCATCTCGAAAACCGACTTAGAAAACCAAAAAAGGTGAGAAGAAGTGGAAATGACTAAAGCAAAAAAATGTACACTTTTTTCGCTAAGTAGGGTAAACGGTGGAAAACCGTAGTAATTACCAATACAATATGTGTTGTTTTTTCAACAAATGCACTTCTTTACTGCTATTAGTGGGTAAAGTAAGGGTGATCACTTAAAAAATGAAGCAAATTTATCATTTAGAAGTTTATAAGCTACTGATTTTCCACACTTGTAACAAGGACTAGCTCCGATTTACTAATTTTTAGAGTATCGGTAGAGTGCAGTCATATTATTATTGTAAACGTTTTACATTACCTTTCGCCGTTGCCAAATGTTACTAGGATGTCCAAATTTGTGATGGATATGAATCAGCATTATGTTGTAAATGTTAAGAAATAAGGCAATCTTCACATCTTCTGGTGTTTCTTCGGTAATTTTAACTCGTTGCAGTTCAGTGCAGTAAGCCAGATATTGTTTAAAATTTTCGCTGCTCTGTAGACAAGCATAATTGACAATCTAAAAGATGAAAGTTAAACATTTTGGGGAACTAATCTGCGTTACGTGAAGAAAATCATTCGTAATTCTCATTATTTGAGTTGAAGAAAAAAATGCGAAAGAGAATTTTCACAATTCAAATACATTTTTCAAAATAAGTAATAATAGAAGCAAATCTTTTTATGCAGGCGAAAAAATATTGTACTCGATTATTGTTTGACAAAATCTCTTCGTAAAGTGGCGTTAGCACTGCTATCAAAATTTGATTCACTGACTCGGCATCAATCGGGTCCAAAGCTGTTGGACCTTGATTTAGTGCCTTGGCGCTTTCTGCTTCATATACTTCGTAAAATCTGTAATCTCAATGTTTTTACGGATAATATAAACTGAACACAAAAAAAAATTTTTTTTAAATTTTATTCACCTGTCTGGATCAAAAGTTCCATCCGAATTTGTCAATTTCCTTAACTTGCCTTCTTGAGATACGAGCTTTTGGCCTAGATCGATCGCTTCACTCCGTTCTGAAAATTTTCGCTCTGAATTATAGAAGCAGCATAAAGCAGTTGTCAGAAAAACAAAATTGTTGCTGTCTTCTGTGGTGTTTTTGTAGTTTTAAAGTTTTGGGGGGTCTAATTTTAGACGCAATAGCTTAGGTTTTTTACCAAAGAACCCAATTAATGTTAGACATCAAAGAAACTGGCTTACTAAGTTTTTTCTCGTTCATTATCCATTTAATAAAGTCTTCTCCTTTAAATGAGTTCCTGCAAAGTTTCTTGGTACCAACCAGATTATCTTTAATAACATTTGCTTTTTTCATATTATTAAGTAGGAGTGTGTATTCGGTATTAGGTGGAGTCGCTTCATCAGCAGAGTTCTCTAAACTTGAATGTCGCGTTCATTTAGAATCATTGCTGATAACGTTGAGTAATTCATCTGTCAAAGATAATATTGACAACATAGCTGTTGTCAAGTTTTGACTAAAAGACAACAAACCACTTTGTTCATCCATACTTTCACTATCTTCAGAATATTCACTCTTACATGCAGAAACCTCAGGTTCCGGTAAGGAAGGTGCATCTGATGGAGGTTCTGTGGTCCTAACCATTTCCATTAAAGCGTCTAGTCGGTTTTCATCATTAGCCTAAAGAAAAATTTCAAATGAAAACATTGTACAGTTTAAGTACACTACAATAACAGTAAATTTTAGCCTCCATTTAATGTCGTTTACGGAAATTAAACTCAATTTACATTCTTATAAAAAGATTTTACTAAAATGAAAAACTGCATTTTAAAATAAGGAGATAGTATGTATAAGGAAAGTTTATATATCACAAAGATTACTTAACAATGTGATAATGTCAAGTATTTGAAGTGTTTGTCAAAAACTATCAGAAAATTGGATAAAGGAAAAAAAAATAGATGGTATTAATAGTGACCAATTGCTGCAAACCCTCAAGTCCTCCAATACAAATTTCATTGAAAAAAATCTGTGGAACAGTCTTATAACCAGTCAACTCCTCCATTTCTGTTCGACACTGCAAAAAACCGATAAATATTTGTTTATGTAGAATGCAATTAAATTTTTTATTTTATCAACATAGATGTTAAAAAAAAAAGAAAAGTTAAAGGTGAAAACAGCAAATTGTCTACAAACATATGATAACTAAGGTACAGTTAAGTAAACATTATACAACATTTTATGTATTGAGCAAAGTATGATGTAACAATGATAAAAAACTATTTAGAATATTAAAATTGTTTAAAAGTTGGTTATCCAAATAAATAAATAATTGATTTAATGGTAATGTTGAACAGATTTATAGTTACTTTTTTTTAGCTATATCAACTAAAACAGAAAACAATTTCGCTTTTTTTTTTTTTGGTTATGTGTGTATATGTATTTAGTGACATTTAAAAAGCAAAAAAAAAATAACTTATTAATTCTGTCATCTATTTGCTGTAAGTATAATTCTAATTTGTATTAAATTAGCCAGAAAAAATTTAATAGCAAAACTTAAGCCTACAATAGTGATTTGTTAAATTTGACAGAAAAGAAGTTTGTAAAAATTGAACTGGAACTGTCTATGCCATTTTGCTGCAGCAGAAACAACAATTTACGCTGTCGGATACACAGTAACATCCATTTCAGTATTCTTTTATATGTGTAAAAATTACCTCTGAAAGTTTGCTTAATTCTGTAAAAGATCACTTTCAACCATTACTAATTTTTGAAGAATTAAATCAAAGACACCTATCAGCTCCAATACAGTCAAAACTTACTAGTTTTAATTCTTTTTTTTTTATAATATTAGGTAACTTTAATTACTAATATTTACTGCTATTTTAAAACAGGAAAAAAAACACTACAGTATTGAGTCAGCAAACAAGTTTCTCCAAGTTAACTTATAAACAGAAAATTTAGAAAAATACCTGTTGTATCAAAGATACTTTTGTTTTTTTGCAATAAAAATTATTAAAACTGATTATAGCTGTTGTAAAATTTGTAAAATATATAAACATAAAATAATTTTTTGCAAACATTTATTTTTTCCAACTCTTAGATTACAATTCTATTTGATGTTTTACAGTAAAAAATTTTTTGTACGACCAAAATTGGAAATTTTTCTCTTAAAAACGTACCTGTGGAAAAATATCTAACGGTATATCGATAAACGGTATGTTTAACGCAGTTAATTCCGTTCGTGCTATACGACATTCTTCTGAATCAGAGACTGAGTAGAGTATAATAGTACCCTTAAGATCATCAATCATCACCAATTTTAGAAGTCGAAACAATTGAATACTGAAAATAATCCAAGATAAAAACATTTTTTTTCCTCCTCTATACGTATGTAATTAAACCAGCGATCCTTCTTTGATAAACGGTAAATTAGCAAATAAGACAGGAATAATCATTCATTTTATGCTTCAAAATCACCAAAACAAAACCACAAAAGTTAAAAAACGGTAAATCAAAAAAAAAAAAACCATAACATTTTTTTTTATCAATAAAAAGTGTAAATTTTTTCAGCAATAAATATTATAGATTTTCTTTTTCCTATAAATTGAACACGGAAATAGCAAAATGAAATGACGCTTCTTATCCTTCCATTTAAATAATTATGTTCTCAGACCTATTTCAATAACATTTTTAGATTAGTACATAACACTTGAACTAATTGCTCAAATAAGCTAACAATAATCCATACGTTTCTTGCAGTGAAACAAATAAACAGTACTAAAATATATTCACTGAAAAAAAATGACAGAATTTGAAGATGATTTTTAAGCCTACCGTTGTTGTGAAAAATTTCATTTTAGAAATTTTGTTTAATCAATGTGCAAACAGATGTAACTGCATTTATATGAAGCAAAAAAAAATACAGAGCAAAGCCAAATATCATCTGTATTACTTTAAAAAAAAAAAGAAGTAAACTCAACTGTTTAGAAGGACTTTTTTTCATCAAAAAATTGCTGTTAAACAATTATAACTATTTTATTAGCTTTTAAAAACAAAAAAAAATAACTTAAATATGTGGTTATATTTGGTTTAAAAAAAAAAA
>UXUI01007370.1:41893-52969 GCA_900576705.1 Enterobius vermicularis | reverse complement strand
AAAAAAAAAAAAAAAAAAAAAAAAAAAAAAACACGAAGAAAAATTTAATAATGAATTTATATAAATGATACATTTTTGACAAAACACTACTTTTTTTTGCTTTTTTTACGTACAGTCTTTCATTAAGCGCTGTTTGTTCGCACTGTTTCTGTCTTTCTTTCCTTACTACCGTTTGCTGATGTTGTTGTCGTAGCTGCCGTTGTTACTGTTTGACGTTGTATCCTTTTCTTGTTTTTGTTTTTTTTTTCTTGTTTTCACGAACATAGCATAGATAACTATCAGGAAGAAAATGTGTACATCAGTTTAGGTGAAAAAAAAAGACTGTTTTTTTTTTGTCTAGGAAAAAAACTTAACAAAAATTGATAAAACAGATATAAAAGGAATTGAGGGCTTTGGAGCAAATAGGCATACAAAAAAAAACATACGTAACACAGCACAGAAACTATGAGCTTCAGTGGACGGCAGAAGACTGGAGGTGAAAGGCAAAAGAGAACGACCAAAAGGAGGGAGAAGGAAAAGAAAATACGATTTGTAGTGAACGATTGCATGAACAATTAGAATCATCTTTACAGAAAAAATCTTAAAAATGCTTTTTTTAATGATATGTAATTGTTATAGTATCTTCCTCTCAACAATTATAATTGCCTTTTTCTTTTTCTTCTCCTTTCTTTTTTGTCATCCAGACTATTGTAATTAGAATATGTCACAAATGGTAAGCACTATACTCAACCGACAAATTATTTGTTAAGAATATGTGGTAATAACTTCTTTTCCGGTACCACGAATAAACAACACTCGTTGTATGTTATCGGATAGAACTTCCAAATAATGCATATAATCGTCCAAACCTATAACAGTAATGCCAATATATACCAGACAGAAAAAAAAGCTTCAAAATACCATCAATTTCTTGTTGGTTTTACAGTTGGTGGTGTTGACAGCAGTGATGACAGTAAAAACTATTGTTGATAAATTCAAAATATCTTTGTATTACAATACGATGTACGTTAGTTAGGTAAACACTATAAAACTACATCAGCTGCTTTACGTATTAGTTTTCTCATTATATTGACCTCTTTCCTCTCGCTCCCTTTTCACAGAAAAAAAAAAGAAACTTAGTTATGGAAGTTATTATTGATACAATGTCATTTCCCTTTTGGCCAAATGTAAAAAAAAAACCTATTACTGAAAACCTGTAAAATTTTTTTTTTGCTACTCTACGACGTTTTCCATGTTTATCTTGGATTATTCGCGCAAATCTTAAAGTGGTGGTAGTTCAGGAGAAAAGTGAAAGCAAAAAAAAAACTTTTACCAAGGAAAAACTATTAATTATAAAGATGCTTTTCACCCTTTTTTTGAAAAATTCTTATTTCCTTTTCTTGCTGAATAACACTGATGGAATTTGAAAAAAGTAGATGGAGAATAAAACTGATTAGTTAACACATTCAATACACCTTGAAAATTATTCGCTCACCTTCTTTCTCAGCTGGAGGCCTTGGTAGATTTAGTAGAATCAGTTGACTGTCTGACGAATGCTCTAATATCAGTTCGTTTAACCGGACAGCCGTATGCATTTTTCGAACCTGAAACCAGTAGATGCAGCAGTTGCTGGCCGTAAAACAAAAAAGTTTTCGGGCTGATAATTCCCAGTGGTAGTACATCAAATTGTGAAATCAGTTAAATCGATTAGCTTTCTATAGCCCAACAATTTGAAATCTATTGACCAAAAATTATTTTATCATGTTTTTTCATCTTTACTTTTGAAAAAGAAAAATTTTTTGAAATTTTAAGCGACTTATAAAAATGTGTTTGAAAGAAGAAGTCAAGAGAAGAAGTTTTTTCAGTGACCGACCTTCTTTTTGTCCAAAGCCCGTAGTTTTTTATTCCTTTCTTCATTTTCTTTCCTGAAAAGGTTACACGAAGTTGTAACGTAAAAGGTGTAGCTACATTTTCGTGTTGGTTCAACCACAGCAATTTCGCAATAATTTGGACTGACAAAATAGCTGCTAATTGTAAAATAAACAATCTGATAAAAGCTTTTCAAGGCAGATACAGTACAGAAAATGCAACACGAGAAAAAAAATGTTAAAAAAGTATTGTCTAAACAAAATTTTTGCCTCTAAAACTTTGTTAGAATTGATAAGCATTAATGATTAGATCAAATTTAGTTAAAGTGTAATTTTTAACAAGAAAAGTACGAGGCTAAATTTTGCTGTCTGATTTTGTTTCTGTCTTCTCCACAACCTTTTCTTTGATCTACAGCCAAATAAGCTTCTTTTTCCTTCCACTAATGATAAGTGCTTTATTTAAAAAAGAGAAGAAATTTGACAATTAGAGGCAAGAACCCCACAAGTATTTTTTGATTGATTTGGCAAAGATATACATCAACTTTAGCTTACATAAAAGAAATATAAATTATTTTTTTGTTGTTTAGGAGAAAAGAAAAAGTGCGAAATATTGTTTCCAAATTTAAATATTTAATCAATGTTTCTTCACTGTCTTTACAAACAGCGTAATGCAGAAGCAACGGCAGTCTCATAGCAGCTAAGAGCACAGGTTTGATAAATATTGCATACAATTGGGGATAAAAGTGAATAACCAATACTTTTTCCTGGCAACATCACTCATCCTTTAAATAGATAAAGTTTCATGCACAACCACAAGCATACATATGCAGTCTTGCAACTGTAATTGAATATAGCACAAGCTAAGGCTGAATGTACTCACATTACCTTTGCAGCTGAGACTAAAGCAATTTGTAGTGTGCAGCGATAACGTAACCTAACCAGCAAATCCATTTTTACTTTCTGTATAATGCCATAAAATTTTTCTGTTTCTTTTTCTTTTAATATTATTTCTTGCTAATTACTTACAAGTTTTGTCTTTTCCAATTTCAAACTTCAAAATACAAGGTTTTTCTTTTGAATTACTACGTACATAACAGCGTGTGTAATAAGTAAGTCTAGAGATCTTCCTACCATTTTTAACAAAACCAGAAGAACCAAGCAGAAAAATATTTCATAATTGTAAGTTGCACATATCTTCAGAAGTTGCTCAAAATGCTTCGCCTTATTGGTTTAATCATTATGCAAAGCAGATAAAGCTGTTTGTACTGTGTTATTTAAATCAGACGTAAAAAATGTCTTCTAATGCATACGTTTTTTTTTTATATTTGTGAGAAGATAGTTTTAATTGTCTTACTTTTAGCCTCAATTGATTAAAATTAGAAATAAAACAAACTAGGCGTCGCAAATGATGAGAAGCAATAAAGTTGCTTACTTCAAGTCGTCTGGTGACGACTGTGCATCGTCATCGTCGGTTCTGTCTAAAAAGGCAAAAATGACATTTTTTGAAAAGGAATAAACAATAAAAAGTCTGCTTTACAAAAGGTTTTGTCAAAAAATTACCCGGTTTTTCTTCAGCTTCACTACTTGTTATAGACGATTCGTTACTTTGAACTGGTGCCTAAAAGTGTTTTTTGTGCTTTTAAAAATAGAGAATTTTTAAAACCTTGCATACCGTGTCTTCGATGCACTTATCAACACAATACCAATGTTTACTGCGAAAACAAATGTTAGATACAGAAGATTTGATAATTTTGTTGTGTAAAAATCTCAAAATAAAAAAGGAACTATCAGTGATGGATAAGGGTTTCTGAGTAAAAGCAATACCATTGTTCTTGGAAGTGGTGGTAACGGAATGTGTGATTTTGTTGTCGTGTTTATTTCATGAAACAATTTCGTACGTTCTTCCATTAAGAGTGTGCGCTCAAAAGCTGTTTTTGATATCTCTGGATCTGCCAATTCAACAACCTAAACTCAATTTACAGTAAAAAGAACTGAAATAAAATAAGTGAAAGTGATAACATTGGCAAACCAGTATTTCAGCATCAACACGTAGTTGATAGACATATTTCTGAAGATCTCCTTGAAGTTTTGTATTGTTATCTCGTTCCTGCGCAACTGCTATCACTCTTAATTTGCATCCACGCCACACCTGTAATAATAGTTTTATGTACAACCAGTTATTTCTTAGTTAAATTTCAACAGCAGAAATCCATAATTTCTTGCTTCAACGATATAAACGACTAGAATTCTCAATTTTACATCTGTCGAGCTTGAATGACTGCAGAAGTTTTTTTCAGTCAATTAAACCGAGTTTAAAACCTTGCTCTGTCTTAGCAAATACGCTACTAATACGCATAAACCACCGTCTTGGACTATCCAGTAAACATCTATTTTGCCAGTAAGACGTATTACAGACACTGGAAATTCAGTTATACCTTTAACCACTAAAAGGCACATATCCATTGCAGCTCCAGCCAACAGTTTGTCTAAATATGCAAAAACTAATTCAGAGTAAGCATGAAAATTACTACTGTTAATAAGCAGGTTTCTAAATGACAACGTCTTTACGCTACCTGTAAATGTGTGATACTCAGAATCCAATTCTCCCTTGTTAATATGAAGTGGCCAACTGAGGAGAAGAGTGTTCGGTTTTAAACCGCCAATTCCAGCGCTCTGTATAACAGTTGAAACGCAACCTCCTATCTGAATCAAACAATCCATTTTTTGCCGCAGTTCCTGCCGTAAAACTCCACGTAAAACAAGTCAGTTTTTTGATCTAAAAAAATGATTCCAAAGACCCACCTGAGTTTCGCCATAAATCAGTGCTTTTGCAAATCCATGTAGTCTTACTTGGCCCATATCGAAACATATACGATTTTTCACCTAGAACTTCCTGTCAGATACTATTTGACCAACAAGTAAATATATTCTACCGCCTCAGTGACTTCTGATTTAAGCATAAACAACAATCTAACGTCCACATCGGCGTTTAACCTGACCTGTTCGACTTTTTTCCTTTCCTCAGAGCTTGATGGGTCTCCCCGAATTAACGACACGACAATGCTTAGCCCACGTCCAGCTTTCAGTTGTGAAGCAAAATGAAGCAAATTCAGATATCGTACGTCAACAATTTCTTTAGACCAAGGCATCGACAGCAAAAGCAGTAACTGCGGCCTGCAACAATTTTCTATTTGTTTTTACGCATGATTCGTTCATACTAACAGAAATGATACGTTAGCATAATAATACCGAAAATTTTTTGGATGTGGATCTCTTTCATCGATCTTCATTAACGAATACTGGGCAGTTGTTAAGGCCAAACCACGAATTCCGTCCCCCCATTCTTTCTTTGCTCTAAATGACAATTAATCGGTCAAAATACAGCAGCAATACTTAATAAAAATCACGCTACACTAAGCATAATTTTCATACCCTTTCCACTCCACGTATTTGTAGATAGCTAAGCATAACGCACAAGAAACTATTGCATACTCCCAGTGAGTGCTGAACATGATAAAGAAGCATAAGCCAGCACCAAGGAATGCAAAAGACCTGTAAGTTAAAAAAATTTCAGATTAACATTCTCTAATTACAGCAAAATTTTCTTTTCTTTTTTAGAAGCAGATTTCAAAAGTACTGTAAACGCTTTTACCAATGAAAGAATTTGAATCGTGGACGCCAATTTGGTGCACCTAAAATTGAGTGAAGAGCACATATTAGATTTACAAAGGCATAACACATCAAAAAGAAGAAATCCACAACGGCGGCAATTTCGTCCATAGCTCCCAATAGAATAGCAAATTCAGCAATAACTGTCGTCAATACTAGTCTGTAAGTAAGCTTTTATCATAATTATTTTGTCTACTAGTGTAATACCTGAAGTGTAATGAATGGAGTATAATTTACCCTTTGAATGGCTCGTTGCTTCTGGTCACTTGTGCAAATGGGCTTAGAATTGGAATGACATCATCTTTCGCTATCGATTGTAGTAGTCGTGGAGCACCTATAAATTTAGTGACCACTGTGCAAATAACACTAATCGCAATGTTTTACCAATCCTGTAGAATGAATGAAACATAAGCTGAGAATTCGCTTACTGCATAGACATTGTAATGCAGCGCCAAAAGTAGAAGTGAACGACCCGATTAGTAATACCCAAGGACTCGGCCATGCTAAGTTTGCAACAATCATTCCGCCAGCTAACGACTGACCGTACCTGGAAGTGACAGAAAATGATCAAATTATTCAGCTACTACGACGAGTAAGTTGTTCAAATTTATTCTTAGTAAAAATAGTTTAAAGGTGAGTCCAAAAATTAAAAAACAGACATCCTTACTTGTCTCTCAGAAGAGCTCCATCAATAGCTGCTCCAAAAACCAAAGCAAGAGAGAAGTATATAAAGGAAGTAGTAATCTGTGCCGCTATTGTGCCACCCGGAATTGACTTCTGAGGATTCTTCAGATCACCTAAAAACCTCTGATGTAGACAAACAGCAGGAAACAATTAAAAAAATTAAAGTAATTATTACCCACTACGTTAAAATATATTCGGTACCTATTTAAAAAACTGTTTTTATTTGTCGAAATCTTCTTTGCTATTCAATCAGTTGTCGACTTACCGCTCATGTTTGTTCCTGTTAAAATTCCTGTGACGGCAGGAAAATAAATTGCAAGCAAAACGAAGAAGGTAGTTGTTACATCCTGGAAAACCTCAGAACTTTTGTCCGCTTGATGTCCTTTCATATACTCGTCTTTCTCCAAATATTTTGGACCCAAATTTTCTGCAATTAGTTCTCTCGCAAAATTTCAAGATGAAAAAATAAGACTGTTTTTGGCTGCTGTAAACAAAGGAAGTTGACTCACCAATGAAGGCATTACTTCTGAATCCTGGAAAACCGTTGACACACCGTAGATCGTTGTTAACAAATGCTTCGGAACAGTCACCTTTTGGACAAAATGTTTCCAATAACGGACCACTAATAACACATTACCTTTTCTTTTTTGAAATACAGCTCATGCAAGGTAAAACTGATTGTGGTTTGCTAGCTCTTTGATGGCAGTTAACCAAAAACGGTACTTGAGATACAGCCTAGTAAGCCTGGCTTGAATTAGCAGCAGAAACCAAAACAAGTGTTAGAATTCCAAGTCACCATGTTTTTCAAGTAATCGTATGATGTGAAATCTTTTTTGCTTTTGTAAATTATCAAAATTTAAAAGTGCATTTAAGAAGCAGTCATATCTGAGGTATCTTGTTAAAATAAAACAATTATAATTTCTTCTGACAAAGTACTATCTGGAAACCATAATCCAGCAAATTCAGAGAACTTACTCGACAGAACTGTTACAAAAATAGCACATCTCAGACAAAGGTACTCCAGCTGGTAGAACTATACGAGCTTGCAGTAAATGTTTGCCCAGCATACAGACACTAAATAATATTACACTTTTTGTCCACTATAAGAAAACTTTTACAAACTTTATTCCTATACTAGACATTCTTATACTGTATGTTAATAATTAACAGGTATATTTATCAATAAGTTTTCAAAATTTTCAAAGGTGAAGGTTGAAGATATAGATCTTAAAAAAATAAAAAAGACTTGTTTTCAAAATTTACTGTTGGCCACTTGTTGGATATATTGTCTTCTCAATGCCTCCTGCGTAACACGCGAGAATAGACAAAATGACACACAATAAAGACATCTAAACATAGATTAAACTAGTAAAAACAAGCATTAAGAAGAACAAAATTAACCAAAAAAGTTTAATTAATAAACGAATCAAAAGGCATAAAAATTTATTTAACTGTCACTTTTTTTTCAATCAAAAACCTCTATTTAATGAACCAATTAAAACAGTAAATTGCTTCTTCAGTGGCATTATTATAAGAATGATTAGAATTTTTTTTGCGTGGTCTGCTTTAAAAATAAATTTTTTTTTGCTTTTTTGGATTCATAAAACTCGTTTTTTGCATTCACTTATTATCTTACAGGAGCTAGTAGTTGCACAAATCTGACACCCATTGCAACGATGGCAAACTCGACCAACAAAAGAACTGATGAGTAGAGTCGCAAATTATGTGACATCATTCCCATAAAACCTGAATAGAAGCAAATATTGCAGATGTGACATTTACCCGTATATTTCCGCACTGTTTAAGTTAAAGAAAACGAAATTACAAGTTGTTAGAAATTGTGTTATAAAAAGCTCCTTATTTCAAATTTATAGAGACAGCCCACTTCAGACTCTTAGGAAAACTAAAATGACGTCTTTAATTAGAAAAATAACTTTTTCAAAAACTTTTCTAACTTTAAAAATCTTTTTGAAAAATTTTCTCATTCGTTTCCTATCCAACTCTGTTTGCCTGTTACTAGAAGTATTCGTCGTGTTGTCTGTTTCTCAAATTTATAAATCTGGGCTCTGTTACACTATATTTTTTAGGTTAAAATCTATAAAAATCTTAGAAGTTTGGAAGCATTCTTAGTTTTTTTTTCTACTACATTCGCTCAATCGTCGACTGCAACAGCAATGCTTTCTTTAATGTCATTCATCGGCAACGATAGTAAGAATGAGTCAAACGATAAAATTATTTGACGGGTTGAGAGAAATGTAATTGGTAAAAAATAATTACTCTTAGCAAATTTCAGTTTACCTGTATCTGAATGCACCTCTGGACCACCGACTGTTAACCATGGACAAAGGTACAACTAAAATAGAAAAAATTTAATGAATAATTAAGGGGTAGTCCGGTACACATTAACTGAATAAAAAAAGGGTGAATTAGTTATTTAGCTAATCTTTTTTTGCAAATATTAAGCAGAAGTGACACATACCAATAAAATTTCTACACCGCCAACTAAATACATTGAAGCTGCAACTGTATTTGCCAAGTAAAATAAAATTCCGACTGCCGATCCAAATTCAGGGCCCAAATTTCTCGATATCATAAAATAAGCTCCACCGCTTTCTATTACTCCATTGGTGGCTACAGCCGACAAGCTGATACTGGTAAGTAAAGTCTGAAAAATTATATTTTAAATACAGCGTCTAGCGAAGATCACATTTCTCACTTCTGCTGCAGTTGAGTTCAATTCTACTTCGGTGCATTTTCGTGTAACCAGACTACAAATCCAAAAATTTGCTTTACTCTAATGATTCTTAATAGCGATAAAATATTACATAGTCGGAAATAAAGTTAAAAATTGGTTACGTCAAACAATAGTTTTTCGACTTTCATAAAACACTTCAGGAATAATTGTCACCTCTAATAAACCTGCATAAAATTAATCAGTGATTAAAGATAAATCTGAAGAACAACAATTTATAAAATTTTTTCATGTTTTCTGAACTTTTAGGAGTTGTTATTACTACATAGAACAACAAAAATTTCTGTAATTTCGCTTCTAACCAGTGATCTGATACTTTTGTCTGCAAAAAATTTTTAAAAATTTTGTTTTTTTGGCTTTTTCTGAATTTAACCAATTTTACGTTTTTGCTTCCCAAATCTCAACCAATATATTAGTTATTCTTAACCGTAGTTAAATTTTTCCAAAAATAGAATAACGGCAGTATGGTAAAGCATTGCTGTTGTTGGTTCTCTGTCTGGAACAGAAGAACTTCAAATTGTTATTGGTTACTCGACTTCACTGCTATAAGAATTTTGCACCAATAATTAGTCAAAATTCTTCAAAAGTGCTTCAGCTTTTAAGTTTTCAGAAAGCTTTGTTTACAAATTTTAAAAGAACAATTTGAAATAAGTAATTATTTGGTCACTGTTATTACTGTTGTTCTTCAATTCTTGAAAGTCAGTTCTCAAAAAGTTGAGAAAAGTAATTTTACTTACACATAAGCAACACAAAAAGAGCAAGAAGAAAGTTTGTCCGACTCCCGCAATACCGACAACCCAAAAAAGGCGAATAAACATTGTAACACCTAAGATATGTTGAATTGTTGGCAAGTATACACCCAACATAACACCCAAGTCTGCCTGAAAATGTGAAGTCTCTATATGTAGCGTTTTAGAGCTAATATAAACAAAAATATGAACTTCTCATTTTATTTTTTCATTGCTAAAAAAATAAGTGCCTAAAAAATTATACTTTTTGCTCTATTCAATCAAAAATTAATTTTTGAATCGCTGAATATTCTTCTGTTTCTACTCTTTTATTTTTGTTTTTTGTCTTTTCTTTTTTTTTTTTCATTTTTGTTGTTGTTGTTCATCTCTAAAGCGTTTTTAATCTGGTGATTACAGTTACAATACAATTCCGTTAATGACTGTTTCACGTAGTATTTTTAGAAGCGGTATATAATTAACAACCGTTTGACACCTGCCCTATATTAGTATTTTGCCAGCAAAATATAGGACCACCAAGTGCTTAAGAGCAAAATTTCAGCAGGAGAGTAAATAAGTGCAATTTTCTACAAAAAAACCGTTGTTACACTTTGGAATCCGAATCCGAATAGCAGAATCCGACATTTATAAAGTCATCTCCTCTATACAAGGCCTATGTCACTGAGAGGTATCAAGATAAAATAAAAAAATTCAGGTTTTTAGCAAATGCAGATCAAAAGGCTAGCAAATTTCTGTGAGGAATACCCTAAACTAGAACAATCAACTTTGAGAAATACCACGTCAGTCTAACGTTCAATAGTTAGACCTTATCTTACTGTGTATTAAAAGCGAAACTGTCTAAATTCTATTCTTACTTATGTGAGTTTGCTTTGTGATGGTTCCAGTGATTCTAACCATTACGCTTGCAAAATTTTCTTTCCTCAAAATTACTAAAACAAATCATCCAATTTCTTTTTTCTTTACATGTTTTTCTCACCTTACATTCAGGCGACTAAAAGTTCCATCAATTTAAATATTAGGTATAAAAGACAAAAAGAAGACAAAAGAAGCTAATTTCTGGTCGAAAAAATTTTTCGATTATTTGATTAGTGCTAAATGAAATTGAAATGCTGAAACCTAAATAGCCAATAGCTAAGCGCTTAGGGCCTTGACAGCAGGCGAAATCAACAGGTGAGAAATGTTGGGATGAGAAGAGAGAGTATAAGAGCACAGAGTGGGTAAAAAGGGCCATAGGAAAGATTGGTTTCTAAGTTGGTACTTGCAAAATAGGCACGAGCAGAGAAACTAAGCACTACATTGTTTACAGTAGAAACAGTTTTAAGTGGTAAAAATAGCCAAAAAACTAAAAAAAATTTTTTTGCTCCTCATTAGTTCACTC